>RJWJ010012465.1:0-41987 GCA_004363605.1 Indri indri | reverse complement strand
ATCTTGCTTTTTAAATTCAACATTATGTCATTGAGATACATCCGTGTTGATTTATAGAGCTAACTGCGGTATAATATTCTACTGACCTGGAAGCTTCTCGAGGTCTCACCTGGCACAGGTGTAGTGCCAGGGAATTCCATCTCCCTCTCAGTCAGGCCTATCAAATCCCTGGTTCTGCAGTGAATGCATTTGCATAATCATAATGTTATAAATGTCATTTGGTTTTCAATGTGAAGAATCAATCTACAAGCGAACTATGCCAAACTGAATTATCCTTACAGGCTAGAACATAAATGCTATTAATATAAACCTCAACCATGCAAAAGTGAAAATTTAGTTCATGGGGAAAGGCAGAAGCAGGGAGAGGATGTCAAGGGAAATTATCCATTTCACACAGAAGAGAGTCAAGAGATACAATCTACAGAAAAAAACATCCATTTAAGACTATTATTGAAAGTGATAACAATAACCAATAGAAAAACCAATAAATATAAAACAGAAAAACTGGAGGGAAAAAGGAGAAAAGGGTGATTAATTAAATCACCACCACAGGAAGTCAATAGATACTGTTAAAATTAATAAATCAAGTAATAGAGGTATGAATATATTTTCACTGTTTTGAAATCAAAAAATCTGAAACAACAAACATGGTAAAGAAAAAAGTTGTCCCCAGGAGTTGGGGGGTTGTGAGTGAAAGGAAGTTTTAAACGTTTTATTTCTAACCTTTCTATTGGGCTTGAAAGTACATTTCCATCTACACGAATTATATTTGAGATAATAATAATAATATTAAAATAAGTAATTAGGCAAAATCTACTTCTAATTCTGGCATTCACCTAATGTCACTCAGGCACTTCCAGGGATAGGATCACGTTTGAACCCTCAGGAAGGCATTCAAGGCCCTTCGCTCCGCCGGAGACTCTGCACCCACCTCCCCCTGCCCTCGGAGCCGGAGGGATTGGCACCTCCTCCAGGAAGCCCTCCAGTGGGAGAGAGCGCCCTCTGCCGGGCCGGAACGCCAGCACGCCTGGGGTGCCGACCTGCGCGCATCCTCGGGACTCCGCCCCCATCCCGCGCCAAGCCTCCCCCCACCGCCCCCGCGCCGCGTCACGTGATCCCAGACCCTTCCCAGCGAGAAGGTAGAACCCCAGCAGGGGAAACTCAGGCGCCCCAGGTGAGCGAGCCTGTACCAGTTGAGCCCGGATTCCCTGGGTGGTTGAAGACTGTCCCAGTCAGGCCTGGGAACCTGGGTGGGGTGTCTTTGAGAACGGGGACAGGACGGAAGGGAGGGGCGGAGGGGCGGTGGGCAGGAACCCCCTTCAGTGCCTGCTCCGCGGGGAGTGGTTTAGAGCGGGGCTTTCTTCCACTTCGTATCCGAGTGTCCTTGAGTGAGTCACTTAACATCTCAGAATCTCAGTGTCCTCACCTGTGGCTGCCAGCATGAGATGAAATAGTGCATACAAGTCAGTCATTAATAAATGGAATCTTATTATTAGATCCCATTTAAGCAAAAGTGTAAACTCTCAGAGGCTGGAAGACCTTGAAGGTCGCTGTAGCTCAGCCTTGGTTGGAGGCAGGCCTGTCCTCCCTTGCCCTGGGGCACCTGGTCGTGTGGGGTTGCTTACGCCCCTGGAGTGCTCACCGCCAGGCCTCAGAGGTGGGCAGGGCCGGGGGCACCGCAGGGAAGGGGGGCTGCCTCCCAGGTTCCCACTGGCCTGGTGTCCTGAATGGACTGGCAGGTCAGACTCTACAGTGAAGACCCCTCTCTCTCCCTCCACAGTGCCTGCGTTCTGCTTGTGGCCCAGGTAGGTAGGCAGACATGTCCCCGGGGCGGGGGGCCGGTGCGGGGGCATGCAGAGGACCCCAGCACATTGAGTCCCTGACACAGCTGTGGGCTTTTCCAGGAGGACATGGCAGGAGCCAGCTCCATGCCAGGCCTGGAGCCAGATGTGCCAGGAGCAAGCTCTGGGGCCCGAGTTTGGGCAGGCAGCAGGAAGAGGACCCTCAGGCAAGAGGCCCGTCGAGGTGCCAGCTCCCAGACTGGGGTTACTGCTGGGGCCGGCTTGGGGATCTTGGAACTGCAAGATGCCGGACTGGGCCAGGATTCGACGCAGCTGTGCTCAGTGCCTGCTCAGAGGAAGGCTCAGGCTTCCAAGAGGCTCCAGGTTTCTGTGCAAGACTTCTCAGCTGAAAAATGCGCCAGGAATCTTTGTAGCATGCCTGGGTGTCTCCCAAAGAGAGCTGTGGTCAGCAGGGAGAGGCCGGCAAGGGTGGAGGGGGTGAGCTGCCCCAGGCCCAGAGAGGCCAGAGACGGTGGGATGAGTTCTCCAGGGTGTGATGGAAGATGCCCCACGCTCAGCAATGAGGAGCCCCCTGAAAGAGGCCTGCCATGCTCACCAGGCCCAGCCCCCGTGAGGGCAAGAAAGAAAAGGAGGAAATGCGGGCTGTGTTCAGAGGGAGGGGAGGGGGCTGGTGGGGATAAGCTCCAGCGTATGGGAGGCCTTCCCCAAGCTGCTGACCTGGAGTCCTTGGCAGGTCCCCCCAGACCTCTCTCTCCCAAAGACACTGAGCCTGGGTCTGGAGATCCAGGTGGACGTGGGGCGGGATGTGCCCCGGGGACTGAGAAGTTTGGGTATTGGCCCGCTGCAGGGGATGGGGCCCAGCCAGGCCGCCCCTGTGGCCCTGTTGGTTTCCCGGTGCCCAGTGGAGGGGAGGTCCCCAGCCCGGCTGCACCAGCTCCTGCGCAGAGCCCTGCCCTGGGTCTGGGAGCGTCCGGACAGGCTTCTGCAGCGCAGCAAGAGGCTGAGCAGGGAACAGGGACTGGTGGTGCTGAAGGCCCTGTGGCGTCACACGACCAGGAGGAGCTGGAGGTCAAGGCTCAGCTGGCGTCCAGGGGGAGGCCGGGGCAAGGACTCGCTGCCCCTGCCGACACCTGTGCCAGCTCCCCAGAGCCCTTGGGCAGCCTGAGCTCCTCCCTGGAGCCCGCAGCCAGCAAGGCCTGCTCAGGCCCGTCCGTGGGGCAGAGCAGATCTGCGTGTACGAAGACGGTGAAGAGGGAGCCGGTGCCCTGTGCCGGAGACCAGGGCGCAGACAGAAGCTCAGACAACCCCAACCAGGACGAGCCAGAGGAAGCCAGCCCAGGAGGCTGCCCCACACAGGTAAGTCGAGTCATTTTGGGATGGGAAGGGCCAGGCCATGTCTCTCTGTACCATGCTTGGCGGTGGAATTTAGTAGCACTAAGCTAGACGGGCTCTTAACGAACATTCTCTCTCACACATTTTAAGTAAACTGTGTAAACTGAGGCCCACCCAGTCTGGAAGGAGAAAATATGCTATGTTTACTGAATTCTTGTGAGAGGTCATTATCTTCTGGAGTCAGTGAGTCCTGGGTTTGAATCTTGGCCTTTGCTTCCTAGCTTGGTGACCTTGGGGTATTTTTTAACCCCTCTGTTTCTGCATCTGTAAAAAAGGAATATTAATTCCAGTTTAATGGGGTTGTTTTGAGGATTAGATGAGATTATGGTATAAAATAACGTGCCTAGCACAGCATAAGGCACAAAGTAGATTCCTTAATTTATGTTAAATTTGCTTTTCCTTTAGTGTTAACAATAGCCCCTTAAGATAGGCATTAGCTCCATATTACCAGATGGGGAAACTGAGGCTCAGGGAGGTTAACAGAATCCTCTAGGCTCACATAAGTAGGAAGTCAGCACCTGGCCATGTTCCCTACATCCTCTGCTCCCCACCCATTGCTCTTTTTTTGTAATCATCATCATCGTTTTATTAATAATAATAGCTTACATGTTTACACACCAAAGGCCGAAGATGACACTACTTGATTTTGGTGTATACTGCTGACATAGTCGAATTTTTATCACATTTATTGAATGTGTATTATGTGCTAAGTGTTTTTGATTTAACCCTCACACGACAGACCCAGCTGGTAAATGACAGGGAGGGTATGAATCCAGGCGTCTGTCCTGAGACCTTGGTGCTCTGCCTGTCTGTGTATCTTCCACGTTACCGGCACAGTAGTTGTAGCATCCAGCTTGCTTAACATGTGCTGGGTACTGTGCTAAACACTTCAGCTTCAATCTTTGTGTTAGTAACAGCCTCATGAGGTAGATACTATTGATATATTCCCATTTTACTGATGTGGACACTGAGGCTCCAAGAGGTGAAATGACTAGTCAGGGCCAAACAGCCAATTAGTAGAACTTGGATAGGAATCAGTGTGTTTACCACTATTTGCTACTATATAGATGGTCCTCGACTAACGATGCCTAGCTTTTGCAACATTATAAAATGTTGCAAAAGCGACATGCATTCAGTAGAAACTGTACTTTGAATTTTTAATTTTGATCTTTTCCCAGGCTGGCGATGTGCTGTATTATACTCTCCCCTGATGCTGGGCAGCAGGGCTGCAGCTCATTCAGGCATGAGATCATGAAAGTAAACAACTGATACTTTTTGCAGCAGTCCCCAGCCTTTTTGGCACCAGGGACTGGTTTCATGGAAGACAGTTTTTTCCACAGAAGCGGGTGGGGAGAGGCGGAGCTCAGGCAGTGATGAGAGCGATGGGGCTGTAAATACAGATGAAGCTCTGCTCCCTTGCCCACCACTCACCTCCTGCTGTGTGGCCCAGTTCCTAAGTTTCATGGAAGACAATCTTTCTATGGACCAGACTGGCGTGGGGGTGGGGGGCCGAGCTCAGGCAGCAGTGCGGCTTCGTTCCTAACAGGCCATGGACTGGTACCAGTACACAGCCGGGGGGTTGGGGACGGCGGCTTTACAGTGTATTAAATGCATTTCGATTTAGTATATTTCAACTTACAATGGGTGTATTAGGATGTAAGCCCATCGTAAATCAAAATGAGCATTTGTAATTACACTGGATTGCTGTACATGGTCTTTGTAAACATCACTCAAAACCATTAATATTTAATTTAAAAAGTAATACATATTTATCATAAAAAGAGGAAATAAAAATCTCCCATAATGCCAATATTCAGAGCTAACTTCTGTTGACATTTTGATACATGTCCTTCCTGCCATCTTTTTCCTATGCGTATGTACTTTTCTTCACCTAGACATGGGATCACATGTATCAAATTTTATAATTTGCTTTGTTGGCATTTAAAAAAATTTGACACACACTTTGCTAACAGAGTACAGAAGTCCCTTTTAGTACCTCCTGGCCCGGTCGCCCTTCATCTGGAGATAGCCACTGTTCGTGGTTTGTGTCCTTCTAGTGCCCCTCTCATGGGCGTCTGTGCATATATGCACGTCTACACAGTGAGCCTTTTTGTGTATAAACAGGCTCATTCTATACCTTATTGTTCTGGGACTTGTACTTTTTTTTGTTTTTTAAGCTATATAGTATTTGAAGATCTTTCCAAGTTGGTACACATTGTTCTGCTGAATTTGTGCTTTTCCTGAACCCTGCGTCATAGCTGTCTATAGACATATTCGTCACAGCCACAGGCGCTGTCAGGATGAGAGGATGGGCTGGAACTTCCTTTTCTCATTTCTATCCACTGTCGTGTAGTTAAGAACACGAGCCCTGAAGGCCAACAGATTGGCATTCAGTCCTGGCTTTGCCAGTATCTGAATTACCTAGGCAAATGGCCTCACCTTTCTGAGTGTAATTCCCACACCTGTAAAATGTGAATATTAAAAGTACTTAGCTCTTAGGGTGGTGGTAAGGATTAAATGAGGTGATGCGTGTTTGGCATTGAACAAAGCATTTGGTACAAGAAAAATACTCAAAAGTGTTACCTGTTATTGACATATGCAGTTTGGTCCTGCTATAACTAAGGCTGGGTTGAACATCCTTGTGCCTCTGGCTTCTCCCCACTTCTGCTGATTTATTTGGACCGAATGTCCAGAAATGGGATTCCTGGGTCTGCAGTTTTTTGAGGGGCTTGTTTGAGCACGGTGGTGGAGCCACGTTCCTGTCTGGCTTGACTGAAAGCAGCCCACGACTGCTCTCTCCTCCGGGGTCCGTCCTCGACTCTGCGGCACAGCCCATCATCCCACAGCTTCCCAAACAACCCGTTGCCATGGCAACTGGTACCAGCTGCGGGAGAGGAATTGAGGCTGGGCTGTGACAGGGACGGGCAGGTGGTTGCAGACAGGGCTGAGTGGGGCATGGGCAACCGTGGGTACGGTGCCCAGATGGTCTGAGCCCCGTTTACGGCTCTAGCACCTTCCCCTGGAAGCAGCCTGGCTTGTGGCAGGGGCAGACAGAGGAGTTCAAGGTCAGGCTCTGCCTCTTACTACGGGGCGACTTTAGACAAAAAATGTCTGTTTTCTGAATCTTAGTTGCCTCCTCTATGAAATGGGGACAGTTAGCTGGGCCCCAGAACTGCTAGGAGTTTGGTATGAGAGGCTGTTATGTTGAATTCTTACAGCTTGAAACGGAGACTCTTGCAGGGGGACAGAGAGCAGGGTTGAGCTGCCATTCTCTTGTCTGTCCTGAGCACTGCAGTGGCCCTGGAGGTCTGGAGCTGTTTTGTGGCTGGAATAGCAGCAGCAGTGGTTGGGGGGAGCCCTGCCAGTGCCCCCCCGCACTGCTCTCAGTCCACCCATCATAACCAGTGAGGCACATGGTGCCTTAGGCCCCACCTGGACTCCCAGGCTTGAGGTACATTCTCTGTACCTACAAAGTGTCAGGAGGTGAGGGAGGGAGAAGCGTGTTCTCTCAGCAGACAGGCAGCCTAAGAATAGCTCTTTTTATTAGAGTGCTTACTACAGACCAGGAGCTTCTTGTACATCATCTAATTTAATCCTCACAGTAACATTAAAAGCCAGTGTTAATACCCCAGTTTTACTGAGTAAGAAAACTGGGATTCAGAGAAGTTAAGTGACTCACTCAAGGTCACACAGCGAGTAAGTGGTGAGTCAGGATTTGAATCGAGTTCTGTACGATTCCAGTCTATGTCCTTAGCCAGGCTACCTAAGGCTTGGCTAAGGGGTTTGGGTGTTTTGGGGACTTTATTACAATTTGTTGAACGGGGAGGAGGGCTCCTGCAGGGATCTCACAGTCTAGTGGGAGGAGACAGGCAAGTAACCAGAGGGCTGAAATACAGACCGAAGCCCAGTGGACCATGGAAGCCCAGAGGGCAGGGCAGGGCAGAGGAGGGGGCTGTCGGAGCTAGGTCTGGGCGAGGGCAGTAGGTGTTCGGCAGGCAGAGAAGGTAAGAAGGGCACACCAGGAAGGGGGCAGTGCATGTGTGCAAAACTCCTGAGGCAGGAGGCAGCTCGGAGTGTTACAGGAGCAGAGCGGTAGGTGGGGCACAGTCAACAGGGCACAGTGAGGTGGAAGAGACGCAAGGAAGACGCTGCTTGAACGGTCCAGTGTCAGGAGGGGTTCTCTCCAGGGCAGCAGCCAAGGAACCTTGTCGACATCAACATTTACAGAGAGAGAGAGAGCTGCTCGTGTTCCAGGCACTGTTCTAAGAGTCTTGAATCATGATACTGATCCTTACATCAACACTGTGAAGTAGATACAGTATTAGCCCCATTTTACTGATGGGAAAACTGAGGCATAGAGAGATTAAGTAACTTTCCAAGATCACACAGATCCTAAGTGTTGGCAGCAAGTATATCATTGCATGAAAATGCCACAGTTTACTTATTTGTTGACTCCAGATGAGCGTTGGAGCGATTTACGATTTGTTGCTGTTACATATGGTGCTGCTATGACCAGTTTTGTATTTGTTTTTGGTACATATGGGCACGAGCATCTCCAGGGAATATTTTCTGGGGTGGAAATGCTAGGTTATAGAGTGTACACATCTTCAACTTTGAACAGTGCAAGATGTTTTCTAAAGTGGTTGAAATAGTCTACACTCCCACCAGCCGTGTAAAAATGTTCCAGGACTTCGCATCTTCACCAGCGCTTGGTATTATCAGACTTAGGTTTTTGCCGAAGTGGAGATGTGCTGTGCTGTCTCGATGTTGTTTTAACTTTCATTTCCCTATTACTAAGGAAAGTCTTTTCATGCATTTGGGGCATTCCTGTTAAGTTTTTTGCCAAAAAAGTTATTTATTTTATTTTTTTTTACTTTTTCTTATTGATTTGTAGGAGTGTGGCTCATAAGTTTACTTTCCTTTTGGTGTCTGTTGAGCAGAAATTCTTAATTATGTTTTATTGTGATAAAATGTACATAAATTAAAATTTACCATTTTAACAGTTTTAAAGTATACAGTTCAGTGGCATTGGGTACGTTCATGTTGTTGCGCAACCACCACCCATCTCCAGAACTTTCTCCTAATCCCGAACTGAAACTCTGTAATTCCCCATCCCTCCTCCCCACAGCCCCTGTTAACCACTATTCTACTTTCTGTCTCTATGAATTTGACTATTCTAGTACCTCACGTAAGTGGAATAATACAATAATTGCCCTTTTGTGACTGGCTTATTTCACTTAGCGTGTTGCCTTCAAGACTTACCCGTGTTGTAGCAAGTATCAGAAATTCATTCCCTTTTAAGGACGAATAACATTCTCTTGTGTGTATAGACAGCACATTCGTTTATCCATTCATCTGTCAATTGGGACATTTGGATTGTTTCCACCTTTTGGCTATTGTGACTAATGCTGCTAAGAACGTCAGTATACAAATACCTGTTCAAGTACCTGCTTTCAGTTCTTCTTGTGTGTGTATACCCAGAAGTGGAATTGCAGGAGGAATTCTTAATTTTAAGATATCCAAATTTATTATTTAATTTATAGTTTGTATTTTTAAAAATCTTTTTAAAGAATTCCCTTCCTATTTGAAAATGAAGATATTCTCACATATTGTATTGTTTTGCCTTTCACTCTTAGTTCTACAGTCTACCTGGAATTGATTTTTGTGAATGATGCGGGATAGGGATCCAATTTAATTTTTAAAGATGGATATTCAGTTGTTCTAACACCATTTCTGAAAATTCTGTCCTTCCCCACTTCCATGCAATGCGAGCTCCGTCTTAAGTCAAGTCTCCATATACGTGGGATTGGTTTCTTGTCTCCTTGTACTCATCTTGTTCAAATTATCTTTCCCTTTACTAATATTACACAATAAATTATAGTAGCTTATTAATAATTCTTGACATCTGGTGAGACAAGTCTTCCAACTTTGTTGTTCTCAGAGGATCTTCACTCTTACATTCTTTTGCTCTTTCATATATTACAATCAGCTTGTCAGTTTCCAGACACACACACATACACACACACACACACACAGACACACACACACACACACACACAAACACACCCAAACCCCTTGGGATCGTGATTGGAAATATATTGAACCTATAGATCAGTTGAGGGGAACTAACATCTTTACAATACTGAGTCTTCCAATCCACGAACATAGTGTATTTCTCTATTTATTTTGATCTACTTTAATGTCTTTCCATACAGTTTTATATTTTTTCTATGAAAACCTTACACTCTTTTTCAGCTTATTTCTAAATACAATATCTATATCTCTATATAACTTTTTGTTATGGAAAATTTCCAATATATGTAAAAGTAGACTGAATCGTAAGCAGGGGTTGGCAAATTATGACCCATAGATTGGCTACCTCACCTGGTTTTGTACATAAGCATGACCGTTTGTTTACATATTGTTTGTGGCTGAGGTAGTTGTGATAGAGACCATACAGCTGGTGTCAAAGATAAACAAAGCCAGGCACTAGTTAAAGGGGTAAGGACAGATTATAATCAGTAGTAACTGTTGCAATAGGGAACACAGTCCAGAGTGAACTGAACTGAACTCAACTTCGATTTGTACAGAAGTGACTGGGCATGTTACAGGCAGAATCAAGGAGTGGGGCGGGTGGCAAGCAGGGCTTGGTAGAGTCAGAAAAGTGAAAGTTACAAAGGGTTAGTCAGTGTGAATGTGATGAGGCCAGTTCTGTCTGCTAGCCCGCAGTTATCAAAGTTAGGATTCTGTCCTCCCACAGAGACTGGGAGACAGGCTCTACTCTCAGGTGTCAGCTGAAACAAAGAGTCAATTTGGGGGCAGCCTTGAGTTTTCCCAGGCAAGTACTTTAAGAGAAGGGACTAGGGACATCTTAGGCATGTGCATGTGGCCTTAAACTCTTAGAAACCTGTTAACGTTTACTCAGGTCTTTATTTTAAGACACAGAGTCTTGCTATATGGCCTAGGCTGGAGTGCAGTGACCCAATCACAGCTAATTGTGACCTCAAACTCCTGGGTTCAAGCAATCCTCCTGCTTCAGCCTACCAAGTAGCTAGGACTACAGGCGTGCACCACCATGCCTGGCTAATTTTTTTATTTTTTGTAAAGATGGGGTCTTACTTTGTTGCCCAGTCTGGTCTCAAACTCTTGGCCTCAAGTGATCCTCCTGCCTCAGCCTCCTGAGTAGCTGGGACTACATGCCATGCCAGGATAATTTTTCCAAAAATTTTTTTAGAGATGGGATCTTGCTGTGTTGCCCAGTCTGGTCTCAAACTCCTGGCCTCAAGTGATCCTCCCACCTCCGCCTCCCAGAGTACTAAGATTACAGGCATGAGCCACCGTGTCCGGCCCAATATGTCTTTTAAGTCTCTTTTAATCTGTAGGTGTCCCTTCATATGTTGTTTTTTCTTGCAGTCTTTTTTTTGAAGAAACTAGGTTGTTCGTCCTGTAGTTTATTGCATCCCTGTGATATAGTTAAACATGTTTCTTTGCCCTCTGTATTTCCTATAAACTAGTGGTTGGATCTAGAGGTTTGATTAGAATTGGGTTCAGTTTGGGGCCCAAACTGTGTAATGGGTGGTGGTGTGTGTTTTCACAAGATTTCATTATTACTACTTTATATTTTTTGATGCTGTTATAAAATGGTAACTTTAAAATTTCAGCTTCTAACTGTCGATGGCTTATAAAATATACAACCGAGTTTCTTTTTTCTTTTTTTTTTTTCAGACAGAGTCTCACTCTGTTGCCCAGTCTAGAGTGCCATGGCGTCAGCCTAGCTCACAGCAACCTCAAACTCCTGTGCTCAAATGATCCTCCTGCCTCAGCCTCCCAAGTAGCTGGGACTACAGGCGCATGCCACCACGCCTGGCTAATTTTTTTCTATTTTTAGTAGAGACGGGGGTCTCGCTCTTGCTCAGGCTGGTCTCGAACTCCTGACCTCAAGCTATCCTCCCACCTTGGCCTCCCAGAGTGCTAGGATTACAGGCATGAGCCACCACACCCGGCTAAAACTGAGTTTCAATTATTGATTTTGTATCCAGAAATCTTGCTGAACTCTTTTATTATTAATTCATATAGTTTTATCTATTAGGATTTTGTTTTCTATGTAGACAATCATATGTAGGCAGCTGACAGTTTGTCTCGTATGTAGACAAGTGACAGTTTTGTTATTTCCTTTCCAATTTTTTACATCCGTCTCCCCCTCCCTTTCCTTACTGTGCTAAGACCATTAGTATGATGTTGAATAGAAGTGGTGACAGCAGGAACCCTTGACTTGTTTTGGATTTTAAAGGAAATGCAGCCGTCATTTCACCATGAGTATGACGCCTGCTATGTTTTTATATAGATGGTCTTTATCAGGTTACATTCCCTTCTATTCCTGGTTTGCTAATTATTCTGAATGCACCGTGCATTTTGTCAAGTGTATTTTCCCTATTGTTTGAGATAATAATATGATTTTTATCTTCTAATTTATTAATGTAAGTGAAGGAGTTGAGCTTTTTAAATGTTAAGCTAATCTTACCTTCTTGGAACAAATCCAACTTGATAATGTCATATCTTTTTGTATTTTCTAACTTCATTTTGGTATTTTGTTTGGAACTTTTGTATTTCAATTGATGAGTTAGCTGGCCTGAAATGATTTATTCTCATAGTATCCTTGCAAGGTTTTGGTATCAGGGTCTGCTAGCCTTGTAGAATGAATTACAGATTGTTTTTTCTTTTTCTGTTCTCCGGAATAATTTATATAAGATTGGAATCATTTATTCTTTAGACATTTTGGTAGAATCGCTATTAAAAAAAAATGTCTGGACTGGTGTTTTCTTTAGGGAAGGTGTTTCTCATTGTACTACTTTATATTTTTTGAAGGTATTATAAAATGGGAGCTTCATCATTTATCTTATAATTATACGTTTATTCAGTGTTTTTTTACCTCGAATCAATTTTGGTAAGTTACACTTCTCTAAATATGCATCCATTTCATCTGAGTTTTCAAATTTACTGGGTGTTGGCATTCAGTATTTCACAGTAGCCTCTTATCTTTGATGTCTGTGTGTTTGTAATTATTCATTCCAAATATTATCTAGTTGTGCCTTCTCTCTTTTCCTTAATTGATCTTGCCAGAGAATTGCCAGTTTTTCCAGTCTTTTCTTCATTGCCTGTTTGTTTTTAATGTCATCTTTCTTTCAGTCTATTCTATTTGATAATGTCTTAAAAATAGTTCATTATTGCCTTGTTTTCTAATAAAGTCATTTAAAGCTATAAATGAACCTTTTCATTATCATTTTCGCTGCATCCACCAACTTTAATATGCAGTCTTTCTTATTATCATATTATCATTCAATCTCAATAATTTACAATTTTTCTTTGACCTATGTGTTATTTAGAAGTGTATTTCTTAATTTCCAAGCATATTCGCTGGTGCTTGTTGTTATTGCTTTATACTTAATCGTGTTGTGGTCTGAGAAGGTCGTCTTTGAGTTATCCGGTGTCACAGCCACTAGCCACTTGTGTCTGTTGACCACTTGGTATCTGGCTGGTCCAAACTGAGATGTACTATCAGCGTAAATGCACACCAGATGTCAGAGACTCAGTACACAAGAAAGAGTGTAAAATATAATTAATAATTTTTATATCGAGTACATGTTGAAATGATAATATCTTGGATAAGTTCAGTTAAATAAAATATAAAATTAATTTCACTTTTTTAATGTGGCTGCTAGAATACTTAAAAGTACACATGCGGCTCACGTTATAGTTCTATTGGGCAGTGCTCATCTAGAAAATACCGATCTTTTAAAATTTGTTGATATTTATCTTACGGCCCAGGTATGGTATGCTTAATTTTCATTTGTGTTTGATGTATACTGGAAAAGAATATGCATTCTCAGTTATTAGAATTAAGGTTCTGTGTGTAATATATATGCACATCTACAGATTAGACTTGTTAATTGTTTTTATTCTTACTGGATTATTTTGTCAATGTGATATAGCAATAGTTAGAAAGATGAAATTTTCTTGCTATAATGGTGGATTTGTTGTTTTTCTTGTAGTTTTACCAGTTTTTGCTTTACGTTTTTTGAGATTATGTAATTAGGTGCTTGTAAGTTTAGAGTCATTATAGTTTCCTGGTGAAACTGCTTATTATTATGTAGTAAGGTCTTTGCCTCTAATAATAATTTTGCTGTAAAGCCCGTTTTCTCTGTTGTTAATATAGCTACAAAGATTTATTTTGGTTGGTATTTGTTCACATATATTATTCCATTGTATTTTTTTAAGGTTTTTGCATCATTATGTTTTAGAAATGGGTCTTACAAGTACCTTATGATTATATTTTCTTTCTTTAAAGGTCTGATAATTTTTGTGTTTATCTAAAGTATTCATTTACATTCGTCGTATTTATGAATTTATTTGCATCTATTTCTACCGCTTTATTTTGTGCTTTGTTTATAGTTTGAATTTCTATACTTTCCCCCCATTTACTGCCTCCTCTTGGGTGGATTATTTTTTCTTGTTCCTTTTTATCCCTCTAGTAGTTTAGAAGTTTTCCGCGCCCTGTTTATATTTTTGTGATGGTTCTCTTAGAAATTTTAACTCAAATATTTATCTTACCAAAGAATAAAGGTAGTTACAATCTTTATCTTCCTCCGAAATGACATAAGGGTCTTGGAACGCTGTCATTCCAAGCACGCACCTTCCCGATCTGGGTGCTGCTGTTACCCAGTAAATCGGTCCTATCTTATTTTGCTAATCCCCCCAATTACACAGTTATAGTTTCGCACAATCAGTGTTTGCTTAGATTTCACAACGTATTTATCATTTTCTTTGCCCAGAATCCCTCCTTTCATCTCAGCGGTTCTACCTGGGTTTGTTCTCCCTTCTGCCTCGCATTCATCCTTCAGCGTTTTGTTTATTGAGCAAAATAAAATTATCAAGAAAAACAATTACTCTCTTGGTTTTCTCTACAATATCTTTAATTCTTCCTTATTCTTGAAAAATACTTTGGCTGGGTCCACAACTGATAGTTATTTTCTTTAAGCACATTGAAAGTATGATTTTTCTGTTTTTCTTTTCATTACCATGGAGAAGTCAGCTGTTACTCTGATTGCCATTCCTTTACAGATAAAATGTCTTTTAGTGCCTGGCACTATGGCACAGAGATTAAAGCTCCGGAATCAGTTCCTGGATTTAAATCCCAGCTCTTTGGTTTTTAGCTGTGACATTGGGCAAGCTGATTAACCTCTCTGTGCCTCTATGTGCCTCAGTTTCCTCTTTTGTAAAATGGGAGCGATACTACCACCAGTGCCTACCTTATAGGGTTGTGGTAAGGATTAAATGAACTAATATGTAAAGCGGTCACAACAGTAGTAGCACATTTTAAATGCTATTAAAGTGTTAGCTATTGTTTTTTCTCTTCATGCTTTAAGATCTCTGTATCATCAGTGTTGATGTGTCTAGGTGTAGATTTCCTTTTATTTATCCTGTTTGAAATTCACCAAGCTTTTTGAGTCTGTACCTTGTGTCTTTTATCAATTCTGGAAAATTCTTGGCCATATATCTTCAAATACTGCCTGTGCCCCGTTCTCTCTCCTCTCTCTTTCCAGAACTTTAGTTAGATTAATTAGTCCTTTTCACTCTACCTTCCGTATCTCACTGTGTTTCACAGTCTCTGGGCTGTGAATATTCTAGATAATTTCTTTAAATCTGTATTCTAGTTCACTAATTTGTTTCAGCTGTGTCTAATATGTTATTAAACTTATACATTGAGTTTTTAATTTTAATTATTATTATGATGTCTTTCGTTTCCAGCAAATTGTGTTTGGTTCCCAACCAAATCTGCCTGGTTATGTTTTTTATAGTTTTTTTATCCTTCACGCGTATGTTCCACTCCTTCCTTTTAGGTCTTTAAACATATTCTGTGTACATATTTTGTATTCTGGTCTGGTAAGTCCAGGATCTAAGTCTTTGCTGTCTGGTTCTGCTGCCCGTTGTTCTAGAGCCTCATAATGGTGGCGTGAGGACCCCCAAGACAGGGGCCAGCCACACGTTTTGAGCTGTGAAGGGCTAGTCTTAATATCGTTTCTGCTCCTTTTCTTGCCAGATTCCCTGTTTTCCTTTTTTCTCCCTCTTTCTCAATTTAATTTTTTGAAAGGCTGTTTCATTTCCATGGTTCCAAAAGAAAAAGAAAAAAAGAGAGAAGTCGCCTTCTTAGCACCCAGTCCCTTCCCTGCTGGCAGCCTGGGTGATTAGGTTCTTGCGGATACTTCCAGAGATATTTTATGCATATTCAAGCAAACACAAATTTAAAAATTCATTCTCTCTGTAACGCAAATGGTAGCACACTACACATATTGTTCTGAACTTGTTTTTAATAAAAAATATGTTTCTGATTATAAAAGAAATACATGCTCGTTTTGAATAACATGAATACCCAAGTGTCTACAGTAGAAAGTGAAAGTCTCCTGGAATTTCATTCCCCAGAGATAACCTCTATTATGCATCTATAAATATGTATTTACATAAATGGGCTTATGCAACGGATACTGTTCCATAACCTATTTTTTTTTTCTTTTCCTCCTAATAAGACACCACCATGACATCTTTCCATGAATCTTTCCATGTCTCCACATAGCCCAGCAGTTAAGTGCTTGGTCTTTGGAGTCAGACAGAGCTAGGTTCTAATATTAATACTTGCTCTGCAGCTTAGTAGCTATGGGACTTTCCAGATCCTCTCTGAGCCTCAGTTTCCTCGTCTGTAGAATGGGGATAGCAATAGTATACACCTCATTGTGTTGTTCTGAGACCTTGATAAGACCATGCACTATGTGCTTCCTCTGAGGCCAACTACTTTATAAGCCTCTAGTGAATAGTAAGTTTTCGTATGACTCCCTCCTTTATAATAGCCATGTTATAATATGACTCCTTTATAATAGCCACGTAGCATCCGTAGTGTGAAATGTCACCATTAATTAACTGTTCCCCCTTTGATGAACACTAGGTCGTACCCAACATTTTTGTTATAAATACAACTCAGTGAACACTGAACACACACCTTTTGAAAAAGAGTGTCTTCTTTTTGTGAATACCTTGCCCTGGCGTCCCTAGGTCCTCTGGATTCTAATCTCTGTATCCTCTTTCTCTCCAAGGAGGAAGTGAAAGTGCCCCAGGGGGTGAAGCTTGTGTGTTACGTAGGTTTTGACTTTTTGTTACTACCCTTCTTCCTCCCTTTCCTCAGGTGGGGCGGGGTGGGGGGCAATCCTAGCCCCCCCCGCCCGCCCTCCTCCAGTGCATCCTAGTACTCCCCTTGCCCTGTGATGCTAGATCTCAGACTTCCAGTTTCCCCAAAATTGTGGAACCTGACCATTCCTTGATCATTCATTCAAGGATTAGTTTTTAGACCCACCTGCTTTCCAAATAATTCCCTGTGGTTTGCAATAATTAAAAGAATCAAACAAAACACACTTGAAATGGGATAAAAGCCTAAAGAAAGCAAGAGGAGAAGGGGGAAATCTTGTTACAACAACCCCTCACCCTCAACCAATCTTGGAAAACTGTAACTGCTAGACTCAAAGTTAACACTGAGCTTCCTGGCAGCCATAGCAAAAAGGGAAGCAGGATAGGTTCTGTAGCTCGTTAGAAGACCAAAAACTACCCTGCACCTTGAAATGGTCATGAAGGGATTTCTCTCAGGGGAATAGAGGGCAGCCTTACAGAGGGAGTGATGGCTGCAGGAGGCTGCTTAGGAGGGAGGGAAAAGAGCAAGTCAGTGACCTCTGAAAGGGGCGTGGCAGAGCTTTGAGCAGGAGAAGGTAGAGTCAGAACAGGGTGTGTCTCTCCTGATGCGATGCATCTCTGGTCCAAAGGAGGATGAGAAGGGTCCTGGGGCAGGGTCGGTTAACTCTGAATGTAGCTGAGTGTTAGAGGGGAGGGTGGGAGGATGGGAGTGAGGACAGGCACCCCTCCTGGGACAGGAGCCAGCCAGTCAGCAAGCATTTATTGAACACTACTATGTGCCAGGCCTTTTCCGACATCGGGAATACAGTGGGGACAAAGACAGGCACATTGTCTGTCCTTAGGGGGCTTACAGTCCAGTGGGGGAGAGATACTAAACAATTGTGGGCGAGGTGAGTACTCTGAGGGGCAGGGGAGCAGCCAGCCCTGCTCGGTTCTGAAGTGTGGTCTCCCCTGCAGCTGGGTTCTGGGGCAGCGGTCCGGCTCCTGGGGGCCGTCAGCCACAGCCAGGCGGCAGGGGGGCAGCTGCCACCAAAGCTGGAGGCTCTGGAGGACTTGATGGAGGTCAGCTCGTCCTCACTTGCCCGCAGGCCCAGAAGGAAGGAAAGGCCCATGGCTCTGGGCCCTGCTGGGTGCCAGGTACGGAACAGGCTTCTTTACATAGGTGATGTCACTTAATCCTGCTGAGAGAGGCGCCTTCACACCTGATTCGCAGACATGCCACTGAGGCTCAAGAGAGGTGGCGTCACTTGCTCACGCTGGCCGGCCTGGGCTCTGCATGCTCTTTCTCCCGTACCCCTGGGAGGGGGCTTGCCTGGAGGAGGGAGGGGCTGGGCCTCCATTCGGAGAGGGCACAGTCGCCGGCCTCAGCTTCCGGCCAACCGGCACGTCCTCTTCCCAAGGGTTTCCAGCCGCCTCCTTCAGGAGGTGCAACGTGGGACTCTGGGGGCCTCTCCGACCCCTTCCACCCGCTGGGAAGCTGCTCCCTGCCCCTCACGCACCCCCGCTCCGATGCTGAGTGTCCTCAGGTGAGTGCTTCTGCCCCTGCCACGTGGCCTCCTTCACCAGGGCCTGGGTCAGGGGGCCCATGGGAGTGGGGAGGTGGCGAGGAAGCAGTGTCCCCTGGCCGAGAGGCTGGGCCCACAGCCACGGCCTCAGTCCCTCACCTGTCCCCTACAGAGTGGCCCAGTGGAGGCTGAAGAGGAGGAGCCTCTGCAAGAGGGCACAGAAGGCTCAGGTGAAGGGCCATGGAGGATGCCCCTTAGCTGCCTCCTGGTCTCCAGAGACTCCTGGGGACTGGGGGTGATTCGGACCCAGCTCCTGGCCCAGCCCCCGCTAGGACTCTCCTTTCTCCCCACCCCATCAGCCTAAAGCCCCTCCCCAAAGGGGTGGGGGCTGCTCGCTGCCTGGGCTCGGCTCCCAGACAGATGGGGGGCCTAGGTCCCTGAGGGGGGACCCCTCTTGTCTGCCTAAGCCCTTCAGCATTGAGTCCACCCCTCCCCATTCCCCTGGGCACCCCCTGGGAGCCCGTGACTCTCTCTCCCCACAGCTCAGCCTCAGCCCCAACAGGAGAAGCTACCCCTGGATATCGCAGTGCGGGACACTGTGGCCCGCGCCATGCAGGAGGCGCTGTGGAGTCGGTAAGGCCTTGCTCCCCATTTCCCAGACACCTGACGGGCTGTCCTCACACACCCCCACCTGCTGGGCCATGCGTGTTCTAAGGGCTTCTGTGTGTGTGACTGAGCCCATTTGGTAGCTGTGAGGTCGCTTGCCCACACAAACAGCCAGTGGAGAGCTGGAATTTGCACCTGGGTCTCTCTGGCTTCAAGGTCATGCTTCCCCAGTAAGCTACTACAGCTCTCAGCGTCCGCGCAGGTCCTTGTGGATGTCGCCCACAGCAGCTGCTTTCAGACACGAGAGTCTGCTGGGAGGGGCTCAGAGATCTGAGCCCAGAGCTCTCACTTACTGATGGTGAGATCGAGGCCCAGAGAGGGCAGGGTTTTGCAGAGGCCGCACTGCAAGTCACTGGCAGATTCAGGCTTGTATCCAGGGCCAGGGCTCCGTCCCCTGCCCTGATTGATGCCCTACCCCCCAGGTTTCCTCCCCTCCACACACCCCAGTTCTGGATCAAGCATGGGCCGAGGAGTCAGACAATTTGGATTCAAATCTTGCTTTGCCACTAACCCTGTGGCCTTGAGCGAGCCCCTTATCTTCTCTGAGCCTCAGTCACCCCATCTGTAAATGGGGAATGATAGTATTTCCTCCGCACAGGGTTGGGGTAAGAATAACTAGGGTCATGTAGGAAAATGCCCAGGACAGACCCTGCCCCCCACTCCATCTAGCTCCCTCCCTCTGGGGCCAAGTGCCCAGACAGCCTCGCAGGCTCAGTGCGCACGGCCCTGCCCCTGTCCCACAGCCTCCAGGAGCTTCCAGACCTGGTGCTGCATGAGGCGGCGGTGGAGGGTGTCGCAGCCAGCATCGAGGCAGCCCTCTTCGACCTGACACAAGGCACCAACTGCCGCTATAAGACCAAGTACCGCAGCCTGCTCTTCAACCTGCGGGATCCCAGGAACCCGGTGAGCAGGGCTTCGGGCTGGGCCAGGCCCTCGCCCTGAGGCTCAAAGCCCTGGGAGGACGTTGGGGGCCCTCAGAGCGGTGTGATGCAGCCTCC
Organism: Indri indri; assembly: GCA_004363605.1. Taxonomy (NCBI): domain Eukaryota; kingdom Metazoa; phylum Chordata; class Mammalia; order Primates; family Indriidae; genus Indri; species Indri indri. The sequence goes on along the minus strand of RJWJ010012465.1, from coordinate 22,394 downwards.
GCCCCCTGCCCCTGCAGGACCTGTTTCTCAAAGTGGTTCATGGCGACGTCACCCCCCACGACCTGGTGCGGATGAGCTCAATGCAGCTGGCGCCCCAGGAACTGGCCCGCTGGCGGGACCAGGAGGAGAAAAGGGTGAGCCGTTGAGCCAAGACAGGAGGGGCGACAGGATGTGGGGGGAGACGGTGGCCCAAGGATGGAAGAGGGAGAGACAGAGACAGAGAGCAGAGGGAGGAGGAAGACAGGGAGAGAGAGTCAGAGAGATCCCCCACAAGAGAAATGGGAAAGAGGCAGACATGAAAGGGGTTGGGGACGGAGAGCTCGGTATAGAGGTGACACACTTGGTTTTCTGTGGAGCTGGCTGTGGGGGGAGGGGCAGGACTGGGATGATGGTCCAGAGCCTGGAGTCCAGGGTGGCCATCAGCCGTCCATGAGGGCTAGTCCCCTGACGTGCCCCTCTCCCTGTCCCAGCTTCGGACGCCCTGGGAAAGGCTGGAGGTCTTCCTGGTACCCCACTGCCTTTGTGCTTCACAGTTATGTCCCCGTATACCCTGTGTCCATCGGTCTCTCCCTGTCTGGGGCCTGGAAGGTGTGGCACTGAGCGGGCTTGGGAGAACGCTCGCCCAGTGTTTGTTGGTGGCCCAGTGGGGGAGGAAGGGACTGACCTAGGGGCTGGGGCCACTGGGATCTGGCGGGGCGCTCAGGCCCCTGTTCTGGAAGACGCTTGGCTGGCTAGAATTAATAACTAGAGTTCATCAGGTGACTCTGTCCACTACAGGCTGAGCCTCTGTCCAGGCACCGCAGGGGGCCAGGGGTCAGGACTGGCTGTGGAATTTGTGGGGGCCAGTGCAAAATGAAAATGTGGGTACTTTGTTCAGCAACCACTAATGAGTCAAGGTGACACAGGGGACATAGTGCAAAGCACTAAACAAAGCGCAGGGCCCTTCTAAGCACAGGTCTCATGGCCATGAAGCCAACTCTGCCAGGGAGGATGGGACCCCTGTCTTCAAGGGGTTATTAGAAAAGGAGAGACAGGCTTCCAAGAAACATTTCAGATAGAATGACATCGATCAACAATAAGAATCACAACTAGCATTTACTATGAGCCGTGCTCCAGGCTAAGCATTCTACAGATGTTGTTTAATATAGTGCCTTTAATTTAATTCCCAGAGAACAGATAAACTAAGGCTTAGGGCTGGTAAGTGCTTGCCCAAGGCCATACTACCTTGTAAATCTTTATTAAGGGCCCAGCTGGGACTCCAGAGCTTGCACTCTTTCGACTATACCACCCCCTTCCCAGCACAGAGGGCAGAATTGACATGTGGGTGAAGGTGAAATCCAGGAAGTCTTCCTGGAAGAGGCAATATTGGAGGGGTGAATGAGTGGAATATGGAGAGATAGTGAGGGTAGAGGGCTTCCCAGGGGAGGGGAATGGCAAAAGTGAAAGTGTGGGGAAGGCCTGGTATGGAAGGGGACCCACAGGACAGGGGCCTCAAGGGAGGAAAAGGAGCTCTGGGCTCTTGGAGGCCAGAGACCCCCTATCCTGGCTGAGCCTGGGCTACTGCCCCTCTTCAGGGCCTGAAGATCATCGAGCAGCAGCAGCAGCAGGAGCCATGCAGACTTCCAGCCTCCAAACTGACCCACAAGGGTGAAGTGGAGATCCAGCGGGACACGGACCAGACACTGACCCTGGAGGACCTGGTGGTGAGTGGGGGCTGACCTGGTGCCAGGCAGGGCCCAGGCCCAGGGATCCCACTCCTCACCCCACCAGTGGTGTGGCCTTGGGCAAGTCACCCGACTGTGCTGAGGACCACCTTGTTGTGATAAAGCAGGGACAATGATCTTTACTGCCCAGGGTCCAGGGCAGTGCAGAGCGAGACAGCGCCATGCGCACAGGCCTGCCCGTGCCTTCCTGGTGCTGTCCCCTCCCCTTTTTGTCTAACCCCAGTGCACCCACATGAGTACTCAGCACAGTCGCCACAGGCACACCCAGCCAGAGTCTCGCTGGGAAACAGGGGTCCACGCTGTTCCAGGCAGTGAGTTTTTCCGATGTGAGGAACAGAGACCCGCTCTGTTCAGCAGATTTGTTCAGGGATGCTCCAGGCGCTCAGGGCAGTCAGGCCAGAGGGCCTCCTGCAACTTGCCCAGGGAGCTGGAAAGCCAACAGCAGTGACCAGGGTCTGGTCTCCTCTAGTCCACCCTTAGGTCCGTCCCGCTCCTTCCTGCCTCGGCTCCTCCTCCTTGCACGTGGCCTGACATGGCGGCTCAGCAGCCCCAGAACAAACCAACCCATCATCTCGGCCTCGCGTAGCCAGTCGGAACATCCCCTGGGCTCTCTTCAGGCACGCTCAGAAGCCACTCTGCCTGTAGCTGGGCATTTCATGGGTCAGATGTTCACCTGGGTCCCATCAGCTGTGTTCAGGAGAGGGGCGCAGGGCAGGCCCCTTGAACCGTATTCATTCACCCAATACATACGTGTTTATCGAGCACCTGCTGGGTGCCAGGCACAGTTCTAGGCTCTGGGGAAACGGCAGTGAACATGACAGACAGAAATCCCTGCTCCCCTCCCACCACCACCATTCAGGCCAATGACTGGGAGAACCACTGCCTGTGCAGAGAGGAGCTCTGAGCAGGTGTGGCTGCCCCCCAACCAAAGCCGGTCTGTATTCCCCAAACAAACCAAGTGGAAATGTAGTGGCAGGAGCTAGGCAGACCTAGAGAGAAGCCCTCAGCCCCAAGAAGAAAGGAAGACGGGAGGTGGCCTGGGAGGGGAGGAGGAAATAACACGTAAAAACAATTTTTTTATTAAACATCTACCATGGCTGGGTGCAGTGGCTCACGCCTGCAATCCTAGCACTCTGGGAGGCCAAGGCAGGAGCACTGCTTGAGCTCAGGAGTTCGAGACCAGCCTGAGCAACAGTGACACCCAATCTCTACTAAAAAATAGAAGTTAGCTGGGCATCATGGCATGTGCCTGTAGTCCCAGCTACTCGGGAGGCTGAGGCAGGAGGATCGCTTGAGCCCAGGAGTTTGAGGTTGCAGTGAGCTACAATGACACCACTATACTCTATCTGGGGCGACAGAGAGAGACTCTGTCTCAAAAAAACCCCAGACAAAAAACCAGTGCATTCAAACCTCACAGTGACCTATGAGGTGGGTGCTTTCGCCGGTTTCCAGCATGAGGAACCTGGCACCATGTGCCCGAGGTCACACGGCGTGCGGTGGTGGAGCTGAGACTTCAGCTCAGGCTGTCTGACTCCAAAGCCTGTGCTTTGGCACTGCTCTGGGGGTGGTTTATAAGACAAGAATAGAGTTTAAAAGTCTTCTTAAACCTTCCTAAAGCAGTGTTTGTTTTGTGTTTAAAGCCATGAGGGGGAAAAGTGACTTGGCAGTAGACATCGAGAGTCTTTAAAATGTTCTTTCTCTCTGATTCTGTCATCTGCCTCTGAGAACTTGTCCTAAGGAAATAGTTTAAAGTTTAGGAAAATATTTTCTGCACAAAGATGTCTTCAGTACTATTTATACCAGGGAAAACCTGGAAAGGACCCAGGCGTATAGCAGGAGAGATGCTACGTCCACTACCGTCCACCCCAGCAGTGCGGTGTCTGCAGGGACTGTATAACATGGCATATGTCTCTGCTACCATTAGTGGACAAAAAGAATAGAAAGGTGAATATTTGATGCCAGCTATTGTAGTAAAAGCACCCCCAAACCTATACATAGAAAAACTGTTATAAAGGAATGCCCAGAATATCAACAGTTGTCTCTGGCTAGAGTCAAGAAGTGGTTTGTTTGTTTTTTTAAATTTTCAATTTTTCAGTATTTTTCAAATTTTCTTTACAAGTTCATGGTACTTTCGTAATAAAAAATATATTATTGAGAAAAATAAAATAAAACACATCCCTGGGGCCCCCCTATGCATGGAGGGCCCCCGACTTCCCGAGCCGCCTTCCCAGCCTGTCCCTCTCTCCTCTGCCTCCCAGGGACCCCCGGTGCCCACAGGCTGCAGCTCACCGGCCCTGGCTGTCATGCTAGAGGACACCACCGAGCAGCACGAGCACCACTTTCTGGACCCCAACTGCCGCATCTGCACAGGTGGAAGGGGGACACAGGAGGGGTGCAGGGGCTGAATGTGGGGTCCAGCAGCAACAGGGATTCATGGCCTGGGGAAAAGGTGGCAGAGTGGGGGTGCCCCCACAAGCCACCTCGAAACGAATTTGGTTCCAACCCTGACTCTAAAGCTCTGGGTTGGCTTCAGCCTTGCTGCCTGCCCGTTTTAGCTCCTGCCTCTGCTGTTTGCAGACGGGGAGCCCTCGAGTGAGCTGCCAGGCTCCTTCAAAGCTATGAGGAGCGGCGGGGACAATATCTTTCAGAGGGTCCTAAGCCTGGCTCCTGTGTCTTCTCCAGCGATGTCCGAAGCCAGGGAGATGCTTCCCATGGAGCCACAGGACAGGTGTGGGGCTGGGAGCAGGGAGGTGGACAGCCCAGCAAGGTTGAGGGGAGGCCACCAGCTGGGGCAGCAGACACAGCATGGGCTACTCTTTCTATATGGCCTTGGGCAAGGCTTTCCTCCTTTGGAAGCCTCAGTTTCCCCATCTGTGCAATGGAACCAATCGTCCCAGGCTTCTGGTTGCCCCTGCACAAGGCCAAGCTTGGACCAATCAATGTTCCAGTCCCCAGAGTGGGGACACAGCACCTGCTCTGAAAAGAAAGGAGGTGCTGGAGAAGTCCTGGTGAGCTGCTCTGACTGGCCCTTTCTCTCTGTCCCTCTCTCTAGGGTCCCTCCATCTAGGCTCCAGATGTCTGCCGCACCCACAAAGGCCCTTCCTTGCCAGCCGCCCTGGGAGGGCACTCTGGACATGTTCTCCATCAAGCGGTTCCGGGTCAGGGCCCAGCTGGTCTCGGGACACAGCTATCAGCTTGTCCAGGTGCACCTGCCCTGCTCACTGACCAGCTCCGTCAGCTACTCACGCCCCCATCCATCCATTCATGCATTCTGTTACTCATCCATTCTACAACAAGTCATTGAGACCCCTCTGTGCCTGGCCCTGTTGCAGGCACAGGGGCCAATGAGACATCATCCCCATTCCTGCAGAAACACACAGGATGACAGATTCCCTGGAGCCCAACGCATAAAGCAAGAAGGGCCCAGCAGAGGAATCTGATGCCTGTCTGGCTGGGAGGAGGGTTTTAGGAGTGATCATTGAGTGACTGAATGATCAACTTGAGTGGGTGGAGGTTAGAGGAGGGAGGAGGGGCTTCTGAGAAACTGCAGGCAATTGGCCAGGACAGGCTGGGGGCCTGCAGGGTCAGTTAGAGCTCTCTGGGCAGCCACTGAGGGTCCAGACACACTGTTGCTCACCTTCACCACAGGCTGTGGCCCTCCAGGTGGCTAGGAATGAGCCACCCTAAGTGGGTGGGAAGCTGGGGGCTCACTGGCTATCCCACCTGCCCCCAGGCCCTGCCCGAGGTGATCCGCTCAGCAGGCTGCATCCCCCCCAACACTGTCTGGGACCTTCTGGCCAGCATCGGCCCAGCTGAGGCCAAGGTAACTGCCCCTCTTCTCCTAGCACCCTACCCCTACCCCTGAGCTCGCTCCCTTTCCCCACCTGGAGCAGAGGCCTGGTTTGGGATATCTGGGTCTCGTTCCCAGTGTGACTGCAGACCCACTGTGTAATACTGGGCGAGTCCCTGTTCCCTCCTCTGGAAGATGGGGACACACTTCCTCTCAGGGTTCTCAGAAGTCTGGGTGAGCCCAGGGGTGACTGCAGGAGCAGAGGATGACTGTGCCCAACACTGCTCTCCTGCTACTGCAGGACATCTGCGTGGTCAGACTGTGCCCACAGAGGCCACAGGACACCCAGAACTGCCACCTGCTCTACTCCTACCTCAACAACAAGCAGCGCCACAGCCTGGCTGCCGTGGAGCACGTGGGGGTGGTCCTGCTGCCTCTGCCCGCCTTCCAGCCCCTGCCCGCCAGACTGCGCCCTCTGGGGGGCCCAGGTGAGTACCCGATGCCCGTACCAGACCCGGCCATCCCTCACTTGGTGACCAGACTGGGCATGGTTGACACAGTCACCCTGTCTCAGTGAAGGCAGGCACATTCAGCAGGGAACTCTGACATGACACCAATAACAATAACAGCTCACACCTGGATATCGCTTCCTATGTGCCAGCCATTGTTCTAAAAGTTTACCTGGGTGAACTCTTTTAGTCTCAGAATAGCTCTAGCTGTTCTGATGAATGATATGATTAGATTCCCCATTTCACAGATGAGGAAACTGAGGTAAGGAGAGGCAAGTGACTTGTCCAAAGTCACACAGGCAGTTAATAGCAGAGCAGGCTTCACACTCAGGCAGCACAGCTCCAGAAACCAGGCTCCGTCACTCCACACACTGCCTGGCCAGTTATGTTGTGGCCCACCTAGGGACGAGGAATGAACACAGAAACAAAGAGACATACACACAGAAAGACGGTACAAGACTGCAGTGCCTTCCTGCTGCAGCGTCTTTATTTATAACACAGCCTGTTTGGCAACTGTCCCACTGCAATTTCTTTGTTCCCACCGTGTCCCAACTCAGCACGCCCTATTCCTTGTTGTTTTGTCTCCGGAGAGCCGATGCTTGCTTCCAAAGCTCTCTGGCCCCTCCTGTTTGCAGGGTCAGGATGCCCTGGCTCCCGTGCAAGCCCCCAGGCATGTTCTCAGAACAGAACAAGGAAACATTCCCAGCTCCGGGCTACATGTGACCTGAAATGTCCTCTACAAGTTAGGCACCCTGAATGAAACTCTTGGGACAGCCATGTTTGACCCAGGCAGCAGGACAGAGGCAGAACTCACAAACAACTGACTGTAAACGTCACCTAAGATTGGAGGAAGGGATGTTTCACCACAGCTATGCTGGGCCAAATGTGGCCCCTGTGCATGGGTACCCTCCAGGGCGTGGCTCCAGGAAAGCAGCTGGGGATCGGGGGTGGAGACTCAAGGGGTGGCCTGTACCCCTTCCTGAGCCAAGTGCTTGGCCTTTCTGGAGTGCGTGTCCTCGAACAATGAGGTAGACTTTGAATCCACAGAGTCCTGAGCTCAAACCATCCATGCCCCAACCTCAGCCAGATGAACCCTGATCACGCTGAGACCAAATCTTCCAAGAGAGGCTCACCTTCCCACTTCCTTTCCCCACCATCTCATGGGCCCCCATGTCACAGTGGGGAAGCTCTTCTTGGGCCCTAAACTCCAGAGTGTTGCAGCCAGAATGCAGCTTCCGGGGGCTGTGTGCTCCCCCCTTGGCCTTTGGTCTCTCCCTCCCCGTCTGCTTCCTTCTTTTCCCAGGTCTGGAAGCCACTCACTCAAGTCTGTTGCTGGCTGTGCTGCTCCCCAAGGAAGGGCTTCCAAACACAGCAGGGTCCAGCCCCTTGTGGGGGAAGGTTCAAAAGATGGTCTCCTTCAACAGGAAAGTGGAGATGAGATACTACCACCCAGAGTACAGGAGGCCGCATGTGGCCCTGAAGGGGCCCCCTCCCCGAAAGCATACCCTGCAGCAGAGCCAGGGGAAAGGCAGCCTGGCCCCGAGGGGAATTTCTGCTTGGCAGAGGCTCCCCAGAGGCAGGGGGAGGATGTGGGCAGAACCTGAAACCTGGCAGAGTCCTGGGCAAGGGTCGAGGCCCCCAGAACCAGGCTGGTGCCAGTCCCAGCATCCCTATTCAGCAGCACCAGCTGCCCATGGCTTTGGCCATGGCCAGCACCTCCACAGGGCCTCCTGTCCCCACCAAGCTCTGCTCCAACACCTTGAATCCCTGGTGACCATCTGTCACCAACTCCAAGCCTCCCTGTGGCCCCCAGGCCAGAAGCTCCTTCCCCCATCCCCTGCAGCATCTGCCCAGCCCTCTGCAGCTCCAGAGCCCCCTGGCTCAGCCCCCGACTCCTCTTTGGGCCCTACAGATGGAGCTGGCTAGAGTGTCCCCTCCCTAGAGAGGCCTGACCCTCCTTACCCACCAGAACAGGGGCTCTGATTCCCTCACCAGTGCTGAACCCTGCGCTGTTCCAGAGAGAGACGGGGCAGAGGGAGGGGAGGGTCAACTCTACCCACCTGCCCTGTTTGAGTTTCCTGTTCTGCAGTGTTTGCTGTTGATTTTTTTGTTCAATAAAGAATTTGGTAAAGTTGGGATTGCATCTGCAGGAGAGACCCTGGTCCTGGCCAGTTGTGGGTTGGCTGTGGTTGGGTTGTGTGTCTGTGAGTTTCTGGGCACCAGTATGCAGCCTTGCTAGTTGCTGGTCTGAGGTCCTGAACCATCACTGCCTCCCAGGTCACAGCTGTTTCCATGGTGGCCTCTGGAAGCATTTTGCAAGCATTCTGAACTAGGAGGAAGAAGAGGTGGTGGGAGAGAAGGCAGAATTGGGGTGTGGGAAGAGAGAAATGGAAAGAGCCTTTTGGAGGAGCACAGACACCTAGAGATTGCTAGGGAAAGGACAGCAAGTTGCAGTGGTTTTTAAACTTCTCAGTTAATACTAAGATTTTTTCCTTTAGATAGATTGAGGGAATAGCACATAGCTCCACTGTATTCCCTGTGTGTTTCTGTGTGTGCTTCTATGGGGGTCTCTGTTGTGTGTGTGTGTGTGTGAGCGTGCACGCGCCTACTGCCTGCTGTATGTAGGTCTCTATTGAGGAATTTGTGAGATCCAGTTAGGGCGACTTCTCACTGTACCTCTTGCCAGCTCCCAGACACTGTTACTGGAGAAAGTCAAGGGTCTTGGCCTTGGGGGTGGGCGTTCATGGTGGGGTTGGAGGCCGGCGTTAGGAGTGGATGGTGCTGCCTTGCCTTGAATCTGGAATGCGCTCCTAAAAGCCGCTGTAACTATGAAGCGTCTCATGTGGGGTGTACCTTGAGAGAGCCGAGTCTGGGCACTGACCCCACTAGCTGCCCCTGGCTAACCAACCCGGCTTGGAGCAACTGTGCCTGGCTTGGAGGATTCTCTGCAGGATCCCGCCCTTCGCCCCCGGGCCTGAAGGTCTGTACCCCTTGCCCAGCTCTTCTCGAAGTCGGCCTCGCCCTGGCCCCTGCTGGACTGGAAGAGTCCAGCAATGGTGGTTCGGGGGAGCCCCTCTTCTGTGCCCCATGAACTCTGCGGCTGCCCTACCTGCTGCCGACAGTAGAGGGGGCCCTCGGCCTTGGGATGGAGGTCGCGGCTGGCGGGCCGGGAGGCTGAGCGGGGGGGAAGGGCTAGGTGCGGGAACTTAGCAGAAGGGGCTGGAAGCTGGGGCGGGTGGGTGCAGGCTGGGGGTAGGAATAGGGAGCTGGACAGGTGAACTGGGGAGGGGGCGCGGCTCCTTCGGTAACTTTTCCGGCTCCTAGGAGCTTGGGAGCTCCACAACCTCCGCGCTATATGCAAATAACGCAAATTACCATGCAACCCTACAGCTGGAGTTTCAGTGCACAACTTGGGTGGTTTTCTTGACGCAGTTAGGGCGAAGGGAGACGGCTGTGCGTCCCCACTCCCGGCCCAGGCTTCCTACCCGGGCGCACAGGGAAGAACAAGCTCTGTGCTCCGGGCAGGGACTTCTTTCGGAGCTTCAGTTTTCACCTCTGTAAATGGGGGTGACAACGCGGCTCTCGAACGCCTCGCCCGCGGGAGGGCTATAGGTGGATCCCGAAATCCTGCCGCCTGCCTCGAGGCGAGGACTGGACAACACGACCCCCAGCGACTGTTTGGCCCTCGTCCGGTTCCCACGCCCCTTGCCCTTCTCTCTTTTGGCAGAGGCGGGAGTGCAGATGAGGCGTGACGTTACTGGGGGCGTGGCCGGCGGTTGCTAGGCTCGGGAGACGTTGCTATGCAACGCGGGTGGGGGGGGGCTCGCGTTGCTAGGCCGGAGTCAGAGTAGCCGGGACGCGGAAGGCCACCTAGCCCCTCGGTTTTAATGGAAGGCGTCCCGGGCTGGCCAGGATCGCGACGCTGCTCTCCCCGCGACTTTCTGCGGACCTCAGCGTCCCCCGGCTGGACGCAGTCTCTGAGGGTCCTTCCGGTTCACACCCTCTGCCACTCCGTGATCCTCTGGGCTTCGGAGCGAAGAACCCTGGGTCTTTGTGCACGTGTCTATGCGCCTGCCTGTGCGGGGGGCGGGGGAGGGCGGGTGTCGCTTTTGGATTTCCATAGCAACCGCTCTTGTGTCACCCCATTGCTCCCAAAGGTTTGAGCGGTTGCTTGCACAAATTTACATATATCTGCATTAACACGGAGGCGGGGCCGGAACTTGTTTGGGTAACTATCCCTGGACAGTTCCCTTCGCTTCTCTCATCCCGTCTGCTGGGCACGTGGGCTGCGCATGCGTGGGTGTTTTGCTTGTCCGTGTTTTCAGATTTGGGGTGAGTGAGCTGGGATAGTGACCACCGGTTTCCGGTCCCCGCGACCCCTTATTGAACCATTAGCATGAATCCTTCCAGGTATACCCGACTGAAGACACCCAGCTGCCCAAGCAATGCCAGGCCTTGCTGGAACTCCAGTTCTGCTCTTTCTGGCTGTGTGGCCTTGGGCAAATTTAGTTCCCCTATCATGGCTCAGTCTCCTTCTCTGTAAATAGGGAAACTAATCCCTAACTCACGGGTTATGTGTGGTCAAATGGGATGCCACTGTCACACACACTTACTGCTGCTCTGGCACAAGTAGGCACGCTCTCACCCCCTCTTTGGAACCCTACTTTTCTCGGGACCTAACCAAAGCAATCAACTTCCTTCACAGCTCGAGACATGGCAACTAGACACCACGAAGAACTTCCAGATGTCAGGGCAGACTGGATTCAAGGCACAGGATGGGGACTCTTGGTTTGCCTGTTTGTCCTTCTTGGAGGCTGGAGTCCAGGTTGGTGAGTGTGGGCCCTGCCCTACCCACCCCCACACCCCTTACATCCCTGTCTCTCTGAGACCTGTTTCCAGAAACCTTGCATTCCTGTCCCAAAGGCCTGGAGTCTGAGGTGGCTGCAGCAGTGGCAGCTGGGGGTCGGAGGCCTGAGACCACAGCTGAGGAGGTGGAGGCTGAGGAAGTTCCCTCTGGGACTGAGATGTTTGGGGTGAAACAAGGCTAGGGTGGGCTGGGAGACTAAGAGCAGAAACTTTGCTTGGAGAGCCACCTGTCTGTGCCTTTACCAGAGAGGACTGGGGAACCCTAGGGCCACTCCCTTGCCCCTTCTGGGCCTCAGTTTCCCCACTGTAGACAACTGGGACTCCTGTGCTGTGATTTGGATGGAGGCTAAGAAGTCACTTCAGTACAGAGCACCCTCCCACTGCTGCAACTATGTAACAGTGCCTTGGAGGGAGTGAGTTCCCTGTTCTTGGGCTGTGCAAACAGAGGCTGAGAGAGACTCCTTGAGCGTGGCTGGGATAGAGCAGCAGATCCCCTCCTGGAAGCTCTTGGTCTTGTTTGGACTCCAGCTGCTCCAGATAGCCTCCTCAAAAGCTGGGAAGTCCTTTCCATGTCTAACTTCAGCTCTTCCTGCTTTGGCAGAAGCTCCTTCTTGCTCTCCTTTTTCCTAGGGTCTCTGTAACCCTAACAGCCTTGACTGCTGGGGTCAGAGGGGAGGCAGAGGAAGCGTTAAAGGGGGAGAACCAGTTCTACTCTATTGGGTCTCTTAGTTCTCAATTAGGTTCAGATAATTTAAAAACAGGGTTGGCTCCTATACTGGGTGGAGGAAGGTTGTTAGTGATGGAGAGTGGGTTGTGATTGGTTGGTTGGCTTCCTGGAGGAGCTGGGACTGTGTGGGGGCCATGCCCTGCGGTTGTCACTCTGACTGCTGTGTGCAGGACTGCAGTCTGCCGGTGGAGGGCAGTGGGCCAGCCACCTGTGCTCCACAGGTAAGGGTTCCAGGGACAGGCTGAGAGCCTGGTGGTGCCTGGCTGGCCCGCCCGTGTCCCACTCTGGGGGCCAATTAAGTCTCTATCCCTAGCCGTGCCGATTAACGGGTAATAAGGCAGCAAACACCTGCAGCTATGGAGGCGAATTAAGAGCAACAGTCGGCATAATACACAACCCGATAAGTGAGCAATTAACAACCGGAGAAAGATTAATAGAAGTAATTATGTCCTACTCAGAGCTCTGTAAATATGACTGTCAATGGCTGGGGGATTCAGTCCAGTCTCACCCAGTCCCACCCCAGGCCATAGCCTCTGCCAGCAAGGGTGCCAGCCAAGCCAGCTTGTGGAGCCCGGCCCACAGTGCCATAAACACATAGGACATGCACAGATATGCAAATGCACACGGAGACATACATATATAGACATAGAGAGATGGCCCGCAGAATGCAGTCACACAGATACCAAAATTCCCCACCGTCACCCACACTCACATTCACACAGATGGGTTCACATAGACACATATAGGTCCTTCCAGAAATACACACAGACATACGTAGAAAAATACCCACAGTATCACAGAGACACTTACAAAGAGAGCCACATGGACTACCAGTGACACTCACGTATACAAATTTAGACATGCAGACACACACAGCTTTCTACTCATAGGGTCACATGTGCATATGGCATTTGCCCTCCTTTGATGCCCACCTTGCAGAGGGCTGTCCATAGTGGGTGCAGCAGAGCACTGGACAGAGAGGACCGGAGTGAGGGTGGGAAGGGACACATGAGAGACAGAATGTGTGTGAACACATATGCAAGCATGTCTGCATACATGTGACTCTAAGCATGTGTGTCCTTGCAAGAATGTGCTTTCTCCATTTATAGATATGTTTCTGTATGTAAACACGCATGTGCCTGTCATCTGTGTGGCTGGATGAAATGAGTGTCTGTCATGATGTATGCATGGATATGTGTACCTGTGCTGTGTCCGGCAGATCTGTGACTTCTCATGTGAGTATCTGGATCATGTGTGATGCTGTGCCAGTGCTCATGTCTGAGTAATTGTGTGACCTTACTTCAGAGTGGCTTTACGTGTGCCCTGTGCCTGCCCTGGGGCAAGTGAGGGGAGTCTCTCCGGATGCTTCCCTGGGGAGCCTGGGAATTCTTCTGATGCCCGAAACCAGAGTCCTGCTCTAGGAATGGGGCTGGCAGACAGTGGAGGATGCTCAAGGGCTCCTTGGGCTGACTTGGCTTCCCTCACAGGAACTTCCAGCCCCTCTAAAGAAGGGGACCTGGAGGCTAATTTCTCCTGATTGAAGGCAGAGCCAGGAATTCACTGGGCACCTTCCTCTTTTTTTACAATTTTTTTTATAGAGACAGTGTCTCACTTTGTTGCCCAGGTGCAGTGTACCTTTCTCTTAAAGCCACAGCTCCAGTCCCCACTGGCCCAAGCCCTCCCCACCCCTGCCTCCACCCAGACCTTCCCACGGAAAACCCCCGGATGCAAGGTGCATGCACTCTGCCCACAGTCTGTGACATATATCATCCTGCACAGAAAGCCCAGAGCATGAGGATACCGTTGCGCAGACACACAGACACAGCCAGTCATGCATACAACACGTAAAGTGCTGCTCACTGTCACACCCAGACCTAGCCGCTGGGCACAGGCTTGTCACAAAGACAAAATCCCACACACCTGCACTCTCATATGCCCACACATCCATCACTCTCTGAGATGAGCCTAGTGCCAAGCCGGAGGGCCCAGAGGGGCATCCTGTGACAGGTCCCCCCACCTTCCTCAACACAAGCCTGGCCAGATGGTGGAGGCTGACAGGCCCTAGGGGAGCTCTCCATCACTGCCAACCCGAGGGCCGACTGGTGGGCACCGAGGCCTGGCTCTGCCAGAGCGGGCAGGGGTGTAAATAAGAGGGTAACGAGGATCACCGACATCTCCCTCCAGCCCCTCTGTCCAGACTGGGATGGGGCCTGCCCCAGGGCCTTTCGTTCATACTCTGCAGCAGTGTGACATCTGTAGGGCACAGAAGGACCCAGGCGCAGGTGGGCACTCTCCCTCTGACAGCCACAGGCACAAGTGCCCCTTCCACAGGGAGGAGCCACTCACCCAACCAGGATGGGACCTTGCAGAGAGCCCGGCCAGGCCCCTCACTCCCCTCTCTGCCTCCCACCACCTAGTGGAAACAGACAGAAAACAGCGATGTTCAGGGAAACAGATCTGAGGGTCCCGAAGCCAAAACATCTGCCCGTCAGTCTGTTCTTCCGCCAGCCAATCCAGCCTTCTGTTTGGCTTTTACTCAAACTTTGTTTTTGTTTATTCCTTTGTCCATTTATTCATTTGACCAATAAGGACTTTAAACAAATAGTCACATTCAGTCCAAAGACCTGGCCGTCCTCCCTCCTGGCACCCTGGCCTGGGGGTGTAGGACCTGGGGAAGGAGAAAAGGGGGTCTGGGCTCTGGGGGAAAAGGAGGAGGAAGTGGAGGGGGTCCCCATCCCCTGCTTCTTCCTAAGGCTCTCGAACCCAGAGAGAAGGTGCTGCTTCTGCAGCTGGAGGGAAAAAAGCCAAATCCCGGGATAGCAGATAATAATAGCTAACACTTCCCCGGTGCTCTGTGCCAGGCACTGTTCTAAGTGCTTTACATGAATTAACTCAGTTCATCCTCAAAACAACTCTATGAGGCAAGTACTATTATTAACCCCACTTGGGGGCACAGGGAGGTTAAGTAACTTGCCCAAGGTCGAACAGTTTGTCACAGCCACCCCAAGTGCTTAGAGAGCCTTGGGCAAGAACACAAAAGGAGGCCCCCAGCCCTCCACCCCTGCCCTTCTCAGCCTACCTTGGGCTCCATTCTGCAGCATGAGGTCCCTTGTGCATGCCTGTGGGCACCCTAACGCTCCAGTTCACCCTCGGTCCACACTCCTGGCAAATAGCCACCTATCTGCCACCTTTTGGGCTTGAGGAGGAAAGAGCTCCACGGGCCCTGGGAGCTGGCTTAGGGCTGCTTGGGCAGGGAATTCTGGGGTCCTGGGTTGGAGTTTGATCTAGAAGGGAGCTGGAGCTCCAGGTGGACACAACCCTGTGGACCTGTGGACCTTCAAATTCCTCACCCCATGCAGAAGAGGGCCAAAGTGGGGTCCCAGGGCGGGGACCTTGGTTGCCCGGGTCTGAGCCTGACAGGTCTAGACAGGCACTCTCCCTAAACCGGTGTGGGGAGGGGTGGAGCTGGATGAATTTTACTCCCCGCCCTGCCCTCTCTGACCTTACCAAATTCAGGCTGTTTCCACCAATGGGAATACTCTGTGCCCAACTCTGTGCCGGGTGCCAGGGACTCTGAAGGATGACTTGATTTTTATTTTTATTATAAATTGACCAAATATAGTTGTATATATTTATGGGGTCCAAAGCCATGTTATGACTTTTGGATACAATGTGGAATGATTAAGCTAATCAATATGTCTATCCCCTCACATATTTAACCTTTTTTGTGATGAGAACATTAGAAATTTACTCTTCGTGATATTGACATGATTTTTTTTTTTTTTTTTTTTTTGAGACAGAGTCTCACTCTCTTGCCTGGGGCAAGTGCCGTGGCGTCAGCCTAGCTCACAGCAACCTCAAACTCCTGGGCTCGAGCAATCCTCCTGCCTCAGCCTCCCAAGTAGCTGGGACTACAGGCACATGCCACCATGCCCGCCTAATTTTTTCTATATATATTTTTAGCTGTCCAATTAATTTCTTTCTATTTTTTGGTAGAGACGGGGTCTCGCTCTTGCTCAGGCTGGTCTTGAACTCCTGAGCTCAGAACTATCCACCCGCCTCGGCCTCCCAGAGTGCTAGGATTACAGGCATGAGCCACCGCGCCCGGCTTGACATGATTCTTAATCTTGTCACTCCTTCCACTCCATTCCTGCTGACATCCCCGCCCCTCCTGCACCGGGGATCAGGAAAGAAGTGGAGGCTCCAGGGATTGGGTGGGGGCCTTCTGCATCAACACGGCCAGTTCCCTGCCTCTGTTTCCCCGGCTCCAGGATGCCTGCTCCGTCTCCAGAGGCTTTTCCACACAATTACCCAGGCCAGGATTTTCGATCTCTGGTGCCAGCCAGGCCCTTGTTATGCAAATATAGGCAAATGAGATGCAAACAGAGCAGTCCCAGATTAACAGAGAAATCCCCAGCAGCTGGAAGAGTCACCATAAAGTCAGCTCACTCCAGTTTCCCCAAATCCCCCCTCTCCCGGTCTCTGTCCACCTGGGTCTGTCTGGTCCCTCCCCATCCTTGCCACCACTCCTCTACCCCCTCAGAAGCCGTCTGCTCAGACACAGGAAGGGTGTGGATGAGGGGGACACGAAGGCCCCCCACTCTTCCAGCTTGAGATCTCTGCCTCCTGTCCCCACTTTTAAGAGATCCAGCCAGGGCTGGAAGTTAGGGGAAGGGGTGGTGAGTGGGCTGAGAGAGCGGGAGACCTCTCCTTTGCCCCTGCAGAAGAGGGAATTCACACATACACGCACACACGCACACACATACACAAAATTGAGGGTGAGAGCAGCTCCTACAATGCACACACAGATACACTTACACACATGACACACGAGCCTCCTACACACCACCCTGCAAATCTGGCCAAGGTCCCCTTCCCCTGACACCATAAATCAAAGCACAGACGTCCATAGGCTGCAAGGCAGTGGGAAAGCAGGCTGTGCCCCCGACCCTTGGGGCTGGGAGGGTGGAGGGTCTGTGTGAAAACAGAGGGAGTGGAAGATCCTGCCCAGGGCATGACCCTGGAGAAGGGGCTGGGGTGTGTGGAAGAAGCCGTAGCATGGGTGGTATGGGTGGTGCCCACCAGAACCCCTCGGGTGTTCAGGCTGGTGTCTGTGCCCCCAGTATGTCCTGGGGAGCCTGGCCCCTGGCCGGCCCAACCAGCCCAGGCCCAACTTCTAAAAATAAGCAGAGAATCTAAGCCTCTGGTTGGTTCTGCAGAAGCCTGTTGCCTTGGCAACCCCTTCTCAGAGGCCTCCCTCCCAGCTGGGCTGCCCCGTTTGGTTGTTGGTCCCTGTGCCCATCCCCTGTGCTGGCCCCTCTGCCAGTCAGCCCTCTGCCCTGTCCTCCTGGGGAGGGAGGAGCCGCTGGGGGGCGGGGCATGGAGCAGGAGGGAGGACCTTGGGGACTCCGGTGGAGCACAATGGCCTATGTGTGAGGCCCAAGCTGGGGCTGGCAGTGTCTGAGGCCGAAAGACTGTGGGGTTGTGACTGTGTGACAGGCCCATGTCTGACAGCCTCTGGGTGTCCCTGGGTGGTCATCAATGCCTGTGACTTGACTCTCAGAGCCCCCTTGGGTGACTGTGCTCTATCTCCACAGTTCCACGTCCCTGTGTGTGACCGTGTGTGCCTGTGTCCTGGGGAAGGGGGACCTGGCCAAAGTCTTCCTGGGCATGCCCCTGCATGTTCTTCACCTCCTGCTGGACTCCCCTCAACCCTGCCCACCCCACCTTCCAGGGCTGTGGGCTGGCAGTACGGAGGTGACGGGGGTGCAGGGGTGCCCTGGGTGAGCCAGGAGTCAGCCCGGGTGTGGTGATGGAGCTAAAGTCAACTTCTTCCAGCGTCTGCAGCCAAATGTCAAGTAAGCCCCAAATCTGCCTATTTGGGGAAAATGGGAGAGGAAGCCACGCCCGAACCTGAACCGGTGCAGTCTACATCTCTGCGTGCGCTAGTCTGTCGGCAGCAGGGCTCCCCTCCCCCACTCTGCCACCCCTCGCCAATTAATCACCAAGTCCCGTCAGCTCTCTCCTGATCACTGCTCCAGCTCCACTTTGTTCTTAGGGCAAAGTGCCGGCTCCTCAGCCCGGCCTTCCGTGTCCTCCGTGGTCTGGTCTCCGTTCACCCCGCTGTGCTCTACCTGTCGCCCATTTACTGAGCCACACAAGCTGCTACGAGTTTCTAGAAGAGGCTGGGATCTTTCTTGCCTCTGTGCCTTTGTTCATGGCTGTTTCCTAGCCTAAAACACTAATCCTCCCTTTGTGGGGTAAAGCTTACTCATTCTGGGACATAGCGCAGCTATCACCTCCCACAGGAAGCCTTCCCTGACTGCCCCCTGCCCTCTGTGTTCGAATGACATCCTGGGCTGTCCCCTCCCCCTACACACACATTGTATGTATTTTTTTTTCCCTGCAAATTTGTAGGAGATTTGGAAGAAACAGGGAAGGATAAAGTTGAAGCAAAAAATCACCCGTAGTCCTCTCAGATTAACTCTTAGTTTATTTCCTTCCAGACTTTCTTTAAATGAATTGGTTAAATGTTTTCTTTATAAAATTAAGACCATCCTGTATGTACACTTTTGTTTCCTCCTTTGTTTCACAGATCCATACAGTGAGCATTTTCCCAGGTTATTAAAAATTCTTCGAGAACATGACTTTTATTGTTTGCATAATATCTTTATATATAGATGTATCATAATTTATTTAACCAACCTTCTATTGCTAGACGTTTACGTTGGTTGTGATTTTTCATAGTTATAAATAACGGTAATAAGCGTCCTTGTACATGGTTCTTTTTTAACAGCTTTGGTAATTTTTTGGATTGAGTTCCTAAAAGTAGATTAATGGGACCAAAGGATCTGTCTGTTTTTAAAGCTCTTGAAACCACTACCCAGCGGCCTTCCAGAAAAGTTATTCTAATTTACCCTTTCATCAACAGGGTCTCAGAGCGCCCCAGATTTCAGCTCTCACCAACTGTACTGTTTTTAAAAAACAAAACAAAACAAAACAAAAGCCTGTCTTAATTTCAATAGGTAAAAACTGCATTATATTGTTGTTTTAATTTGCATGTCTTTGATTGCTGGGGAGGATAAACCGCTTGGATCTCTTCTTTTGTGTCATGCGTTCATCACACTGAGCTATAATTATATTTTTACATCCTGCCTCTCCCTCACCAACCCCAGCTTTGAGGGCGGGACTGGACTGGGACGGAGGATGTGTTTCTAGAGTAGTAGATGGATTGAATTGAGGACTTTGGCTTCAGCCTGGGCTTTGGCATCGGGCAGACCTGGGGTCGAGCTCAGCTCTGAGACTTGAACTTGGGCGAATCACCTCTCCTCTCTGGGCCTCAGTTTCCTCGTGTGTTAAGTGGGTTTGGATGAGGATGAAACATGATGAAGACTGTGAAGGGGCGTGTAGAGGGCTGTGAGCAGCAGCCGTTGTTTGAGGGCTGGGAGGCAGTGTTCTGCCCACATTCGGGGGTTGGCTTTGCTGAAGAAGGACAGAGCAGGGATGCCCAGCTCCTCCCTCCTGGAGACAGGACGGTGCCCAGATGCCTTTTGGTCCAGAGGTGCACAGGAGCTCAGAGAAAAGTGTCCAGGCAAGACTGGGAAGGGCCATGACCGCAGACAGGCCTGAGTTCAAGTTCAGCTGAGACCTGGGGGTTCCTGTCCTTGTGTAAGCCCAAGAGTGGCTCTGTTCATGTCTGGTAGGGTTTGTGTGTTGTGGACTTGTTATCCACACCATTGCCTGGTATGATTTAAGGTGTTCACTGAACAGAGAGGGAGAGTACCTCTGCCCTGGTAGCACAGCGTCTCTTCTGGAGACTGGCCCTCTGCCACAGGGAGCATCTTGGTGATAAACCCCTGCTGGGGCACCCTCACCCTCTCTGGCTCAGGACATGTTCCAAGGCAGACACGCACAATTTCTCTGCACATTACCAGCCTAATGATACTGTCATTTGGAGTCTGGAAATGAGGAAAAATCGGCTTTTTCTCGGTAATTAATGTGAGTGATGGGCCTTGAGATGGAGTAGCAGCCCCCCAAGTGAGAACCAAGCTCCCAGGAAAGTCAGCCGGGTCATCCCCCTGCCTCTGGAAAGGTCTGCGTGCCACCCCTGGCCTGTCATTGGCCCCTGCCCTTGGATAGGCCAAGCCCCCACTTCTTCCCCATGGGTCATTCCTTTGGGGATCACTTCAGGGACTGGTGGGCAGGAGGTTCCTCCTTGAGTCTGCCCACAATCCATGCTGCAGTTCAGTCTGTTCTGCCATTGCCCTTTTGAGAGCTGCCTTTACTTCTGGGAGTCCTTAGTTGCAGGGACTTTCTTTACATGGTTTATTGAAGGCAGAGGTGAGAACACCTGGGTGAGAGTGGGTTCAGGCTCTGTGAGGGTGTTGAGGAAAAACACTGACGGGGATGGGGCAGGGTTTGGCTCTAATGGGTAGAGCGCTGGAAAATATCCAGCCTTCCTTTCTAAGAGAAGTGTGCCTCAGTTTCCCCACTGCCCTTATCCCTTTGTCTTCTCTATTCATTCACCTGGGGGAAGGAGAATCAGCTGCAGACCCTGCCCCTGAGCAGCTCCAAACCCAGGGACAGGCAGACCCTGATACAAAAACAGCTGTGATAAGCATGACCAGAGCCACAGGAGACAGAGTTTACAAAGAGATCCCGGAGGAGAGAAGAATTGGTGCTTCCTGGAGAAATCCGGGAAGCAGTGGAGGGGGCCCGGGGGACATATTTGGTAATAAACAGGGGGTGTTGGGGGAGCAACCAGGGCAAACAGAGCAGCATGGTCAAAGGCTTGGAGGTGTGGAAGAGCCTGGCACGATCTGTAAATGGTGTCCAGTGCCCCGGACACGGGTTGGATGTGGAGGCGGGAAGCGAGGGAAAGCTGGGAGGTCTGCAGGGGCCAGATGTGAAGGGCAGTGATGCCAAGGTAGGAGTTGGAAGTTTGTTCTGAGAGCACTGGGGAGCCATTGAGGATTTAAGCAAAGGAGGAATATGGTTGGGTTTGTGGCTTAGGGTTGCCACTTAGGGAAGACATGGTCAGGGAATGGTGGGGCGATGGGACTGGCAGCTCCTGCTGTGGTATCTGCGGTCCTTAACAAGAATGGCAGCTTCCAGAGACGTTAAGAGGGGAGACCAGATGGGACCCACCCCATGGTAGACTGCAGGTGGGATGGGTAGTGCTGGTGACCCAAGATGAGTCTCAGCACAGTCTCCTCCCCAACCCTGAATCCTCAGTGGCTCCCAAAGTCTCTAGGAGAATGTCTGAGTTCTCTGGAATGACGGTCCCCATCTGGCCCTATATACCTCTGTGGCCTCAGCCCCGCCCCACCTTCCTGTACTGTGGCCCAGCTGGTTTCTCCTTTAGCCTTGAGCTCACTGACTCACTGCAGCATCCAAGCCTTTGTTCATGGTCATTACTGTCCACCTTCCATGCAGTGTCCCTCCCCCCTGCCTCCCCAACTCCTCCCCATCTCCGCAGTGAAGCTGCCCTCTGCACCCACGTCCCCCTCCCTCCCTGTCCCCTACACTCTTCGCTGAGCACCAGCCTGGGCCGACCACATCATCAGCATAAACTGCTGCTTACAGACCCTAAACGGAGAACTGCCGGCTTTGGCCCTGGTTGGGGGCCCTGGTAGGGCCAGGCCAGGGAACAGCCTCGTCTGCAGCTTTCTTTCCTCGGCCAATGGAGCTGTCATGATTGCACCAAATTAGGCACCAATTTGCCCGTGTAATTGTTTGCTAATTGGCATGAAATCCTAATGTAATTAGTTGGGCCCCTTATCGGGGAGCCTGGGGAGCCAGAGGCAGTGGGGGGCCTCGGGAGCAGGGAGGGTCTAGGAGGCTGGGGAGATGTGTTTGAGAGAGGAGGCCCTGAGCTGCCGTCAGGGCTGAGACAGGGAATGGTAGAAATTGCAGAATCTCCCTGTTGACAGTCTTTGGAGAGGCCGGCACTTGCTGACCTCCTCACGGATGGGGAAACTGATGACGGACAGGGGGAAGAACCTCCTGGGAGCTGGCGGCAGAGCTTGGCCAGACATCCAGGTCACCTGTCTACAGCGAGCATAGCTATGTTCTGGCTATGGGTCAGGATGGCACGGCCCATGGCTCTCTGGCATCTGCTTCTAAGGACAGGAGGCAGAGAAAGTGCACGGGGTGTGGGTACCAGCGCATGTTTTGAGTAGGACGTGCGGTGGAAGGACGGCCTAGGCGGGATGTCAAATGGTTAGAGCTGAAGGAGCAATGGGACAAACAGGAAGCGCGAGAGCTCCTCCCTGGGGAATGACTGGGTGCTGGGAGGGAAGATGGAGCAGCTAGAAAGCCTGGCTGTCCTCCCCCCTCCCCCTACAGGCAGATACCCCCGCCCCCACCCCAGGCTTTCCACTTCCTCCCATCTCTGGAAGTGTCTGGAGAAGGTGCTAGAGTCAGCTCACACCAGCCTGGGAGAAGTGATTGTTAAGTTTTTAGCAATGTTGCTGGCCAGTTGACTTCATATTGGTAATTTAAATTGGCCATCATGGGAGGATTTATACCATGGAAACTGGCAAGTTCTGCAGATCAGGGCTATACCTCCCACCCCCGAGCCCGTCGTTGAGCAGCGCCAGCATACCTCTGAACCCCTCTGAAACGTGGTGAAATAGCCCAGCGCTCTCGGGCAGCCAGGAGGAAGAGCAGCTGGTACCAGGGCCATTCTGGGAATGCCATTTTCGTCACAGGGTCCCCACCCCCCACTCCCCATCCCCAGCAGCCAGTCTCCCCGAAATTGACTCACGCGTCAGGTC
>RJWJ010012464.1:0-41989 GCA_004363605.1 Indri indri | reverse complement strand
ACCTCTCACCTCTCACAAAAATCAACTCACGCTGGGTAACAGATTTAAACCTAAGAAATGAAACTATTAGAATTCTAGAGGAAGAAGTTGGAAACACTCTTCTAGACATTGGCCTAGGCAAAGAATTTATGAAGAAGACCCCAAAGGCAATCACAGCAACAACCAAAATAAATAAATGGGACCTGATCAAATTAAAAAGTTTCTGCACAGCCAAGGAAATTGTCACAAGAGCAAACAGAGAACCTACAGAATGGGAGAAAATTTTTGCATGCTACAAATCTGATAAAGGGCTGATAACTAGAACCTACTTAGAACTCAGGAAAATCAACAAGAAAAAATCAAACAACCCTATCCAAAAGTGGGCAAAGGACAAGAGTTACATTTCTTTCTAAAGGGCATTGGATTTAATAGGAATTTTAAAGAAAGCAATAACTTTCGTTTGAATAAATAACCAGAAGACATTGAAGACAGGGTGAATAGTTGGGAGCCAAGTTCATCCCTAGTGCTTTTAAATTGTTTTCCATCGTGATTACCAATCTGTGGATTATTAAACATGGCACAATGACCAAATACCTTTATCTCATTTCCCAATAATGACCACATTAAAATTATTGTGAAAATTTCAATATGTCAGGAGGCAAAAGTTGCTAACAAATTCCTTGCAGATACAAAGCATTGGAGAGTGGGGTCTGATGAAACAGGACTGGAAAAGCCATATCCTAGAAAGAGTGCCCATAAGGATCTCATACAGTAGAATCACAGAGAAGTTCATGACCCATACAGATATCAATGACTGGAGGACTGGAAAATTAATGGTAAACATGCCACTTGATTAATCAAACATTCCTTTTCTTTACCTGAAATTAGGATGTTTACAGTAGCCAAACACGTACCCACTAGGAAAAGAGAAAGAAAGGGAAAGAGAAAAAGATAAGAAAGAGAGAGAGAAAAAGGAGGAGTGGAACAGGGAAGGGGAAGAGAAAAAATTTCCATTTAAATGAATGAAATGGCATCAGTGCAAATGTCTTTTGCACCAGACAGTCATCTCTTGATTTAGTAATCTATCATTTTTCAGCCCTGCCCAAGTGCAAAGAGAAAGAGGCGCAGGGCTAAAAACAGTAATATTAACTCAAACTCTGCATAAGAAAAAGTTGCACTGCTAATCTATTCCATAATTGGACTCCTAGAATGCCTACAATCAGATGTATAACCTGCAGGTGAATTAATAACCCTGTGTGACTTAAACATGTTACTAAATCTTCCCAAGTTTTATTTTTCTTGTCTTTAAACTGGGAAAGATAACAAATAACCTGCATGTTTGTTAGAGTAACTTGATTAAATTCAATGTGACAAATATTCCTTAAGGGATATCATATGCTACTGTCACATAGAGGGATTAGGATACACAGATTCTGAGTTCCTGAACATTCCAAATCTTATACAATTTTTGAACAAATTAATGTACATATCAAAATAAAATACATCATTAAGAAATTTTTGAAACTGACAATTTCCCTAACTGTTCAGAGTTGATTTTATCTATGCTGTATTTGATCTGGGCCTTGAAGATTGAAATAGGATTTAATAAAGAGAGAATATGACACATGGTATAGACAAAAGCACAGAGATAAAAATATTCCAAATAATTTTGGAAAGTAGCCTGATTGGAGCGGA
Source organism: Indri indri (assembly GCA_004363605.1). Lineage (NCBI taxonomy): Eukaryota > Metazoa > Chordata > Mammalia > Primates > Indriidae > Indri > Indri indri. The sequence goes on along the minus strand of RJWJ010012464.1, from coordinate 40,315 downwards.
GACTTCACAAGTAAGAAAATCAGTTCAAAAAGCCAGGTTATGGAAGGTGATCCCATTATTTACTGGATTCAGATCAAAACATACATATTTTTCCCATAGTTACTGGAAGATTTATTGCACCAAATAGGCTTTCACATGACAAGGGCCCTGTTCATCAATAAGTTTGATCAGATTATGAGGATTAGAAGGGTCAATCCATATCAGTAATCTTATCTCTTATATTTGAGCAAGCTTTCCTACACTATAACATGTACCTATTTGTAGTAACATTAATAATCATTATCAGAATGTTAACAATAGCTAGCATTATTGTGTATGTCAACAATTTTGGCCCTCAAAGCAGTTTTCTCCCTAACCACTGCTGTGGCAGAGAAACCTCTTGTGAGTATCATTGATCCACAAAGTCTCTCGAGGCTCTACCTTCTTATTCTTCCTCTCAAACTGTGCTTTCCATCTTGTCAGTTCTTGTTTGCAGGACCTTTATTGCTAGAGCCTTCCAAGCTTCTATACCCTTTGGTTTAATGATTTGAATTAGTTCCTAGGTCTCCAACCTGCTGTATCAAGGCTATTATAGAGTTTTTCCCCTTTATCTCATGCACAGAAGCCAGAGCCAACTTCACTTCTGTCCTAGCCCCAATTCCTACTCCCAACCCAGGCAGAGCCCTAGTTCTCCTTTTTACCTAAGGACATTCACATACCAGCTGTTTGCTTACTTAATGCTAGGCTCTCTTCTAGGTACCTTAAGCAAATGATTGACATTCATATTCACAACAGATATGTGACATCAATTTTATCATTTCCATTGTTAAGATGAGAAGATTAGCTTCAGAGAAATGAGTTAACTATTTGCTCAGTCACATGGTAATTACGTGGAGTCCAAGTAAGGATTGCCACACTCTATAGTTCAAACTCTCCAATTCACCATGCCACCTTTACCTTAGGCATTTTCTTTACCAAGCATACTCTTTGCACTTTAAAGATGCTGATCAAATACTATCTGTGAATACTATAAAAACCTCTATGTACATAAACTTGAAAACATGGAGGAAATGGATAAAATTCTTAGAAACACACAGCCTTCCTAGGCTCAATCAGGAAGAAACAGAATTCTTCAGCACACCAATATCAAGTATCAAAATTGAAGGAGCAATAAAAAAATTCCTAAAAAGAAAGTCCTGGACCAGACAGTTTCACATCTGAATTTTACCAGACTACAAAGAAGAACTGGTACCTATCCTGCAGAAATTATTCCAAAACATCAAGAAGGAAAGAATCCTCCTCAACATGTTTTATGAAGCCAATATCACCCTGATACCAAACCAGGAAAGGATGCAACAGAAAAAGAAAACTACAGACCAATATCCCTTATGAATATAGATGCAAAAATTATCAACAAAATCCTTGCAAACCAAATTCAGGTGCTTATCAAAAAAATAATTCCTCATGACCAAATGGACTTCATCCCAGAGATGCAGGGATGGTTCAACATAAACAAATCTATAAATTTAATTCACCACATAAGTAGAAGTAAAAACAGAGACCATATGATCCTCTCAATAGACGCAGAAAAAGCGTTCATCTAAATTCAGCAACATTTTATGATAAGAACGCTTATCAAAATAGGCATAGAAGGGACTTACCATAAAATTATACAAGCCGTGTATGACAAACAAACTGACAACATCATACTGAACAGGGAAAAATTTAAAGCATCCACACTTAGAATTGGAACCAGACACGGTTGCCTTCTATCACCAACATATCATTCAACATAGTGCTGGAAGTCCTAGCCAGAGCAATCAGACAAGAGAAGGAAATCAAGGGCATCCAAATCGGGGCAGAAGAGGTCAAACTATTTCTCTTTGCTGATAATAAGATCTTATATCTAGAAAACCCAAAAAATTCTGCCATGAGACTACTGGAATTGATAAACAAATTCAGCAAAGTCTCAGGTTACAAAACCAATGGACAGAAATTGGTAGCATTACTATACGACAACAACAGTTAAACTGAGAACCAAATCAAATACTCAGTACCCTTCACAATAGCAATAAAGAGAATAAAATACCTAGGAATATACTTAAATAACTAGGTGAAAGACCTCTACAGGAAGAAGTATGAAACACTGAAGAAGGAAGTAGCATAGGATGCAAACAGGGGAAAACCATACCATGCTCATGGTTTGGAAGAATCAATATTATTAAAATGTCTATACTATCCAAAATGATCTACAGATTCAATGCAATCCCTATTAAAAATTCAATACCATTTTTTTCAGATCTACAAAATATAATTCTATGCTTTGTATGGAACAGGAGAAGACCCCTTATAGCAAAAACAATCTTAAGCAAAAAGAACAAATTGGGAGACCTCAATTTACCAGACTTCAAGCTATACTACAAGGCTATAATAACCAAAAGATCATGGCACTCACACAAGAACAGAGACCTAGACCAATGGAACAGAACTGAGAACCCAGATATAAAACCATCCCCCTATAGCCATCTAATCTTTGAAAAAGCAGACAAAAACATACACTGGGGGAAAGAATCCTTATTCAATAAATGGTGCTGGGAAAATTGGATAACCACATGTAGAAGGCTGAAACAGGACCTGCACCTCTCACCTCTCACAAAAATTAACTCATGGTGCATAACAGACTTAAACCTAAGGCATGAAACTATAATAATTGTGAAGAAAATGTTGAAAAACACTCTTATAGACATTGGCCTAGGGAAAGTATTTATGAAGAAGACCCCAAAGGCCATCACAGCAACAATGAAAATAAACAAATGGGACCTGATCAAATTAAAAAGCTTCTGCACAGCCAAGGAAACTACCACAAGAGAAAACAGACAACCTACAGAAGGGGAGAATATATTCCTATGCTACATATCCAATAAAGGGCTGATACTGGAATCTATATAGTACTCAGGAAAATCAGAAGGAAAAAAAATCAAACAACCCCATTAAAATGTGGGCAAAGGACTTGAACAGAATCTTTTCAAAAGAAGATAGACTAATGGCCAATAAACATATGAAAAACTCCTCAACATCTCTAATCACCAGGGAAATGCAAATCAAAACAACAATGAGATATCACTTAACTCCAGTGAGAATGGCTCTTATCAAAAAGTGCCAAAACAATAAATGTTGGCATGGATGCAGAGAAATAGAAACACTCATACACTTTTGGTGGGACTGCAAACCAGTACAACCTCTGTGGAAAGAAATATGGAGAAACCTCAAAGAACTAAAAGTAGAACTACTGTTTGATTCAGCAATCCCATTACTGGGAATCCACCCAAAAGAACAAAAGACATTCTATAAAAAATACATCTGCACTAGAATGTTTATGGCAGCACAATTCACAGTTGCAGAGATGTGGAAGCAACCTAAGTGCCCATTAACATATGAGTAGATTAATAAAATGTGGTATATGTATACCATGAAGTTCTACTCAGACACAAGAAACAATGGTGATCTAGAACCTCTTGTATTATCCTGGATAGAGCTGGAACCCATTCTACCAAATGAAGTATCCCAAGAATGGAAAAATAAGCACAACATGTACTCACAATCAAATTGGTATTAAGTGTTCAACACTTAAGTATACATATAGTAGTAACATTCATGGGGTGTTGGGCAGGTGGGAGGGGGGGAGAAGGGGATGGATGTATACACACCTAATGATGCTGTATGCCCCATCTGGGGGATGGACATGCTTGAAGCTCTGACTCGGGTGGGGTAAAGGCAATATATGTAAGGTAAACATTTGTACCCCCATAATATGCTGAAATTTAAAAAAATTAAAAAAATAATGATATGATCAAGCCATTTTGTCCTCAGCGTAAACCATTTCAGTCTCTTCAACTACTTTTCTTGGCATATGATTCCCAGCTGGTTCCCTATTTAGTTGTTCTCTTCTGGCCATGGTACACTATGACTATATACTGATATGCAGATATAGATATATTTGGCTTTATGTATCATGATTCCCCTGAAGCATACTATTGATTTTGCTAAAATAATAAAATTAACAATTGCACTCCTAACACCTTTGTGGCTTATCTAAGGCATAGAATGGCAATTTGGGTCTATGAGTAAATAGAAAATATTCTAATGTAAGCATCATTCCCTTTAATGTTACCTTGGTTGCTGTGCTTTGAAATCAATGTAAAGGGAATGAAAGAAATAACATATACCGTGCTGCACAACATTAAAGACAAACCATGTTATAAACAAAAATTGCGCATTTTAAAGCAGGGTGAAGAGGCAATTTTCTTTAAAAGCTAATAATTTTCTACTAACTACTAAGGGAAGAAGCTGTTCTTTTGTTGGCCTGTCTTCACTGCCAATCTATTTATCTAAAATTGCAAGTACTTAAATAAAATTAAATACAAAGGAGTTCACAGACATCTTTGGATTTTAAATCCAAAAGATAGCTCATAATATGTATAATGATTTTGTCTTACAAGGTCACCCTGTAATTTTTACTTTTTTCATTTTAATGGAAAAGCAAATTCAGACTATTGAGGAGCTTCCACTGGGGCAATGTTTCTTTGGACATGTTGCCATAACTCAAAGCACACAGTACGGCCTGTTTCTGAATGTCAGGGAAAGAGACCACCTAGGAAAGGCAAATGGAATACATATTTAAGAATATTCCTAATATACAGAGTGGAAAAAAAGAAAGAAAAATGAAGGGAAAAAGTCAAATTTTCTAACCAAACGCAGACTAAAAGCTAGACTTTCTTTTGCTTGTGAAATAGTAACAAGGGTTTTGTGCTTTATTTTGCTTGATAAAATTTTATGAAAGAAATATAAATCAAAACAATCTGATGATGTAGTTAAGAGAAAGAAAATAGCATTGCAGCTCATCTTGTTTATTACAGACAACATGAAACAAAGTTCTTCTCTGAAGAAGACATTTTATGAGAAGCACAGTTATTTAAAAGTACACTTGATAGAGAAAGCTGGCTATATCTAGCATTGCTTGAAGAGCAGAGCACTGGATTGAAATCTAATTTAAAGCCATCAGATTTGGTTTGATATTATTAAAGCATATACAATGTGATTTATAAATATTTCATATAATTCATATCCTTGAGTTAGTAGTAGATTTGTTTATTTTTACTACTTTTTTACATTATATCATTTTTTGAAATTGTATTTTTCCTCATGTTATAAAATAAATTTGCATAATATGAAAGCTCATCAGGGGAGAAAATGAATGTTTAGAGTACTAAATAAGAGCACCTGATTTTTTTATTACCATTGTTTTAATCAGAAATAAACTTCAATGGAATGCCATTCACTTGTAATTCACTGGGATCTTTGGACTACAAGTGAGGAAATTTACTAACTTGCTGTGTGACCTTGCATAAATAACTTAATATCTATGGGCTTAAAGTGGAGGAAATCTTTAATTCATGGACTTTAATGATTCCAGGAACTGTAATATTCTATTAATCCCTTTAATATTGGGTGCAAAATATTAACTCAGACTTTCTCTAAATACTGGTAAATAAAGTAGGGTCCATTCAGCCACGTTGAAAAATGCATCTACAGTTATTCATTATTACCTAGTATATTTATGCTTCTTCCTTCAATTAAAATGTTATTTATTAAGAAACAAAAGTGTTTATATAATAAACCACAAAATAAAGGAAAAAATGTATTAATGGTACTGATAAGGAACCACAAGAAAATACAATGCAGGAATACCATTCGGTCAAGAATGATGCAGTGGACCATGTGGAGAGAAAAATTCAAAGTTACAGTTAGATAGGAAGAATAAGTTCTGGTGTTTTATTCCACAGTAGGATGACTATAGCAAATAACCATGTAGTATATATTTCAAGATAGCAAGAAGTGAAGATTTTGAATGTCACCACAAAGATATGATAAATATTTAAAATGATGTGTATGGTAATTACCCTGATTTGATCATTACACAATACATACATGAATTGAAATATCACTCCGTACTCCATGACTATGTATAATTATTACGTGTCAATTATAAATTAAAATTAATTAATTATAAAAGACTACATGGAGAAAGTTGCACTTAGTGCTTGGTCTTCAACAACAAAAGCTTCATTCAATAGAAGGGATGTAAATGCAATGACATAAGCAAAATGCTGCCTACAAATAAAATGGTTCTACAGGTTTAGAGAGCAGGAGGCTAAAGGCAGACATCTCCTTCAGAAGGCAATTCCAGTAAACCAGACAAAGGTAAGAAGTTTTCAAATTGAGGTTTCAGTAGTAGAAAAGCAAAGAACAGGGCTGATGGCATGGATATTTGTAAGGAAGAAAGGATGAGTTTTGCAGGAAAACTAAAAAAAAAGATGATTGTGGGAGAAAAAGGAATCGAAGATGAATCAATTTTAGAATCGGTGAGATTTGGAAACTGGTGGTAGCCTTAATGAACATAGAAAAATTAAGAAGAGTGGCTGAAATGGACGGGGCAAAACCAAAACTTGCTTCTACATATGGTGCAGGGAAGTTCTGTCAGGATTTTCAGGCAGAAATATCCAATAGGGGCCGGGCGCGGTGGCTCACACCTGTAATCCTAGCACTCTGGGAGGCTGAGGCAGGAGGATCGCTGGAGGTCAGGAGTTCGAGACTAGCCTGAGCAAGAGCGAGACCCCGTCTCTACTAAAAATAGAAAGAAATTAGTCAGGCAACTAAGAAATACATAGTAAAAATTAGCCGGGCATGGTGGTGTATGCCTGTAGTCCCAGCTACTCAGGAGGCTGAGGCAGAAGGATTGCTTGAGCCCAGGAGTTTGAGGTTGCTGTGAGCTAGATTGATGCCACGGCACTCTAGCCTGGGCAACAGAGTGAGACGAAAGAAAGAAAGAAAGAAAGAAAGAAAGAAAGAAAGAAAGAAAGAAAGAAAGAAAGAAAGAAAGAAAGAAAGAAAGAGAAAGAAAGAAATGTCCAGTAGGCAATTCAAAATGAGAAACAATTTCCTTTGGAATCCACAACATAGACATGATAACTGAGGGCTTGAAAATAAATAATGTTCATAAAGGATAGTGTCACAGAAGAAAATACTAGAGTCATGAAGCCATAATTAGGGGGTATATCTTGGAGTGGTGCAATACCTACCATTCTTAGGTGTGCATGTATATAGATGATACCTAACTTATGATGGTTGGCCGTGCAATTTTTTGACTTTGCAATGGTGCAAAAGTGATATGCATTCAGCATAAATTGTACTTGGAAGTTAGAATTTTGATCTTTTCCCGGGCTAGCCATATGCGGTGCGATGCTCTCCGGTGATGCTGCGCAGCGCAAGGTGCCATGGCTCCCAGTAAGCTCCATGATCACAAGGGTAAGCAACCCATATGCTGCCGTGTACTATGTTACCAGCACTTTTCAGATATTGTCTTTTATGTTTTTGCATATCATTACTTCTACAAAATGCCCATCTATGTACAGCATTCAACATTTTATTATAAAATAGGCTTTACATTAGATGATTTTGCCCAATGGTAAATTAATATAAGTGTGTTCTGAGCACCTTTAAGGCAGGCTAAGACAACTTAATGTTTTGTAGGTTAGGTGTATTCAGTGCATTTTTACTTACTTTTTAAAAAACACATGATGAGTTTATCAGGACGTAACTCCATTGTAAGTCAAGGAGCATCTGTATTCTGCTTCATGACCAATGATAGATTAACCACATATGTTTGTCCTTTTGACAAACTAGTTAATTCAGATAGATAGAAAATGAAATCTAAATATGTATGTGATAAAAATAATTTGGTATTTTCATATCCTCTCCAATGTTTTGAGGTGGAAGTGTAAAGATTCAACAATAACGATAACTTAATTTGTAACTTCAATATTCACTAACTGAAATTCAGTCTGTTCTAGGGCAGATCTTTAAGCAGACTAGATAAATAATTGTTGCCATCAAGGAGTTTATCTTCTAATGAAGGGCAGAGTGACCTCTTAGCCAAACTAAAACAATAATATTTTCTTTTACTCCTTTCCTAGATATTAGCCAATCATTAACATTACATGTTAAAGGGAATAAGAAGCAGAAACTTGAACCAGAGATCATGGCTTTAGTTATTTTAAATATAAGTAGACATTACTATAATGGGAATTTTAAGCCTAAAATAGTGCAGAGGATTGGGTCATCTTTTGTTGACTTTGGAGTTAAAATTTGAGGAAAAAGTAGAAGGGCACATTTTAGTGGGACTCTATTTTACTGAAGAATCTATTATTTAATTCCAACCACATACGTAAGCCATCTCATGAAAATTCTCACAATTTTCTGAGCAGTATCATTAAAATAGAAAATATATTCACAAACTCCATATTGCCTTGGTATTAGAGCAAAAGTAGCTTCAAAAGTATTATCTTGTTTGAAGAAACAAAAAATAATTAAACATTGGAGATTTCATCCAATGAATAAGGTGAGTGCATAAAAATATCCCCAGGCAATTAATGTTGGTTTCAAAGAATATTGAAATATTAAATCCACCCAACATCTGGGAGATAAATTCCCTTTGTGTGTGTGTGTGTGTGTGTGTGTGTGTGTTTTCTTAATGAAGACTTAGATTGTATTTTTGTCTCCACAAAAAGGTAAAGAATTTGACTGAAGTACCACAGCCCATAAAGCAAATAAGACAAATCATTTTCTGCAATGCTTATCATCCTGGAAATAAAAAACATAGATATATTAACTAAAAAAATACAGTCACATTAAATTCCACACTGGGACTTGGACTGTATGAATTCAAAACTGTTAATTTACATTCAACTCTAATCCATTTACAAGACGGTACAATCTTGCTGTAAACCTTGCCTCTTTGTCTTCAAGATAAAAGTTGATTTAATAATTGCAGTAGAGAATTAAACCAAAAATTATCCTTGCAATTTACTCATAACTTTTATGTTTATCGAAGGACAGTGGGTAAATAAGACACCTACATTTATCCCCAACTCTGCATAATTGTTTAAGCTCCCCCTTGTATTTTGTTTTCTGTGTGTCAAAAAAAAGTTGCTAAGGAAGAATAAAAGATTGAATTTGGAGTATTTGACTTCAGTATTTGAGGTTCCTAAATTCATTAAATGTTGTGTATATTATTATTTATGCCAGTTGATATTTGGAAAGGAATGCTTTGTCTCTTAGAAATAGACCTAACTTAGTGATGTTATTGTTGCTATACAATGAATTTTTGTTAGCATTAAACTTGCTTTTTCACACTATTTTTCTAGAAATATCCTTACAATTAATTCCTTTTGTTAATGTAAATTACTCAATTACATTTGATTCTTTGTGTATGTGGATGGGGGATGGAGGACTACCTGAAGATACTATTAGAGTAATATGCTTTTTTAGGTTCCAATGAAACACAAATCTTCTTCAGCGGCCACCACCAATTTTTTATCCCATAATCTCTTGGGCCAGAAGAGTAACCCGCCTGTTTTTTCTGCTGCAGAAATGCTGAAAGGCATCATGTCTCCTACTTCAAAGACTTACACAGTGCGTAGACATAAGAAATCATTTAAATCAGCCTGTTGACCAGAGATTTACCTTGTGATGTACAGTAGGACATTAATAGCTCTTTTTATCTATCTTATTCTATATCTATCTATCTATCTATCTATCTATCCATCCATCTATCTATCTATCCATCCATCTATATCTGTAACTTTGTCATTTTTGGAACCTTAATTTAGTGCCTTGTAATATTTTTCATCTAGAGCAATTTTTCTGGTTATTCACCTTGCCTACATTCCCTCCCTTTACTATGCCATCCTGAATTCAACAGGCACATCAACCCCTTTATACCATGACTTTGATTATGTCATTTCTCTGTTCAACATCATGCAGTGTATCCCATTCCAGAGCCCCTTCCATCAACCTTCTTGGACTCCTCTTTGGTGCCTCATTTTCCCATACCATACCTCTCATCCAAAGTAAACCACAGGCCATGTTGCATTATCTCTGTGCCTCCACTCATTGCCCTCTCTAAAGATAGTCTTTTCTCCCATGATCTCACAACTAAATCTTATTTGTTTCTGAAACTTTACGCCAAATGTCACACTCTTTACCTCATTTGTTACGAATCCCCCACCCTCTTTGCACCTGTTCTCTCAGTTGGAAGTATCTTCTCCCTCTTTTGATCCCTTATAGCTCTTTATCCAACTTTCTTGTACAGAGCTAATCATTTTCTCCTTCTTCCTGTGTTTTTGGTAATGTCTTTACTTATTTGAATGCTTTATTTTCTCTACTATGCTAAAGTCTATTTAAAGAGACTTCAAGTTGTGTTTATTTGTGTGCCGTTCTCAATGCCTGGTGCAGTACCCTACACATTGTATATAAGTGCTTTATAAACAGTTGTTACAAGAATAAATAAGAATTATTGCTAATATACCTAAAGATAGAATGAGAATTTCTACTCAACAAAATGAATTCTACTGCATCTTTATGATGGAATATAGCATCACATAAATGGAAGAGCTTGGAGTGGATTCACAATCAGCTCCACTATTAATGAGATCTTTGGCTTGGGAAAATTAGAATATTTGTTTGAATGGCCATTTATTTTTAGGAAGATTAATTTTATCTTTAACGAGATCTTTGGCTTGGAAAAATTAGAATATTTATTTGAATGACCATCCATTTTTAGGAAGATTAATTTTATCTATCACCCAAGGTCATTTCAAGTATTAAATTATATAATTCATGTACATCTAAGCACAATACCTAACAAATTATTAATTTATTGTTATTTTTCTCTCAGTATTTTGACAATATTATCTCATTGTATTCCAACTTCTATTTTTCGCTGTTAAAAGTTCTGCTGACTACCTGCTATTTCACGGAAAGGAGAGGTGAGGCATAGCAGGCCCAGCCCAGCAAATCTGGGAAAAGAGAGGGGATGCACATTGCAGGTCCCTCGTGAACAAAGAGAGCCTTCCATCATATCTAGGCCCCAAGTGAATGGCCCCCCTACCCACTTCATCCATAACAAGCAATGGGTCCAGGACCTATAGGCTACCCTACCCACCTCTTCAGGCATATCCATAGCAAGGATACTCATAGTACAGCTGGCATGATGGGCCTCAGAATCCTCCTAAAACCTCACTAGTGGTATGTGGTAGAAGATCAAAGAGATGACCTTAGACAATCCACGTGCATCACAACCTGCTGGACTCTTTTCTATTGCTGATCTCTCTCGGAAATGTTCATGCTTACCTGCCCAGATAAGCCCTCCTTTCCTGCCAGCTCTGCCACTACCTTCAGTAATTTTGCCTGCTCCATCTCTTCTTATTGTAATATTATAATAAATGACTAGCTCTGCATAGACACCTCTACATTCAGCGCTGTGTGATTCTAGATTGATGGGGTTTACTGCTATTTAATTCAGTGATTCAATTTTCTTAATGTTCAAAATCCATTTCTTCCTTTTCATTTATTTTGGCAGAAGGCTAAGTTATAAAGTATATATTTATAATTTTGAAATTATACATTCAAGGTAGTGGCAAAATGTAACACAACATGGAATGATTTCTCTAACATCATGTATGTTTCAATGAATTTGTCCAACATCAAAAAAATTAAGAAAAAGCTCTGCTGTTAGTGAATTTTGGTCCCTTGCTAAGTCATCTGTCCTTTTGTTCCCCCCTCCAGCTACTTTTAAGTTTCTTTCTTTCACTTTTATGTTTTTTTCACTTCACTGACATATGTCTAGTTGTATATTGCTTTTAATTATTCTATTGGGTTTATTTCATGCTTATTAATTCTTTGGATTTATTAAAAGGGCAGCCTTGGAAAAAAATAATAAGAAAATATCTAATTCCATAATTTCCCCCAATAACAGTTAAAGATCAATCCTGTCAATTGTCTTGTTAACAGGCACCCCATGGGAGGTCTGTCTTGTACAACTTCTGAAAATAGCTGGGAAGGAAGAAAAGAGATGTAAATCTTTCTCTTCCAAAAATGCCTTTGAGAATGTGCTTTTTTACAGTCTGAAGAGTTCCAGAGTGAACACCAGGGTGCAAGCTTTAGGCCTCAGCCATATCGCAAGGGCAGAGTCACATCTACAGTGATAAAGCCTGTCTCCAAGAAAGTCATGGAGCCAGCTCTTGGACTTTGACATCCTGCTGCCACTTCTGTTATCAGCCTGCTGCTAAGAAGAGAAAAGATGCAAATGCAGCAGTTTGCAGTGCCCTGTTAGTTTTGCTACAGCCATAAACCTTTATATACCCTATATAAAAAACCTGAATACCTGGTTCTCTCTCACAACATTCTGTACTCTCTTCACTTCTGTGTTGGCCCTTTTTCTGTCCAGGAAAAAGTAAATAAACTTCTTTCTATCCTAATCTTTGCCTAGAGAAATCTTTCTCAAAACCCGCATGCACTAGCTCACACCCTAACATTTATGTCCTTCGTCCTTTCTAAAAAAACTCTAAACCATTACTTAAAATATTTATCCCCAGTATCTACTTTACTACTCTTACTCCAGTTTGACATTTATTAGACACTTCATCCTCTATATTGCTTAACTTACATGTTTTAATTTCTTTGTCTCTCTGGGCTGCACTCCATGATATTCCTTCAGAATTGTCTTCCAAAAAACTAACTCTCTCTTCTATTGTGTTTAAGCTGCTATTTACCTATTCATAGACTCACTTTTTATTTCTGCAATTATATATTGGTTTTATGTCTATAATATCTGTTGCATTCTTTTTGTGTATAAAACTTCTATTACATTTTAAACACTCATGGTCATTTTTAGTAGTCTCACATTGCTTGCTTATATTATTGATCCTTTTATTTCCTTAAATATTTCCATCAGAGTTATTTTATATTCTGTATCAGATAATTTCAGTATATAATTCTTTTGGAGTATAAGTCTGGTGTTAGTGTTCCTATGATCATGTATCGTGTACTGTTTACTTGTGTATTGGGCAATTTTTGATTATATGTTTATATTACACAGATCTTAAAATATGAGAAGCCTGTGGAATAAATTGTATATACTTTTTTCCAGATGGGGATTTGTGCTTGTTTCTACTTGGAGCCTACAAATGTTACTGATCTGGGACCACATTAGTCCCTGAGATGTTAGCAATTTGTGTTGGACACTTAGAGTCAACTCTGTCATCTTGACACTGGCCCAAGGCTTAGATTCATCCATGTGATGCTGATTATCATCATTATTACTCAAGACAACCTTCTTTCTGGTACTTTCTGCTAAACTCTCCACATACTGAGGTCAGCTCATACATTTTGGGTAGTAATGAGACCTAGGACAACTCCTTCACCTAAGAACTATAATGTATTGAGAAAATAATTTTATATAAAATTAGTTATTTTGCAGTGACAGAGACCTTTAGTGAATATTTTTTTGACATATTTGAAGTGGAAAACTACTATTTACAAAGACTTTTATTGGTGTATATAATAGTGGGTTTTGTATTGTTTTCATATTTATCTGTTGCTTTTTATATGTGTAATTTCTGTACTCCATAATTTTAGACCTTACTTTGAACAGGAAACCCATAGTCTGCTTCCGTTGTATTCCCACAGTACCTGTAACACATTAGATCCTCAATAATTGCCTGTTTAATATATACAGGAAAATTCCATGCTCTTTCATTCATATGAATATAATATATGGTGAAATCTAAGAATGTAAATTAGCTGGTAAATGTTCTGAAAGTAAAAGAATCCCCAGATTCAAACCTGTATATCTATTTTTAAAAAGAGAATGTAAATACACCTATTTTTGAAAATTCTGAGTCTGTAACATCTTATGCCTTTTTAATCTATACTTTTGCTGTTTTTTCCTCTTTGCACTGACTTTCCAGACAGCAAGAAGATAAAAAACATCAATATTATCTTATGACATACTCTGGAAAATAAAACAGGTAAAGATAGACACACGAAATACTAACTTCCCTTAAATGTAGAATTTAAAAGGCTATGTTTAGTGAGATCATATCACATTTATTAAGATGACCTTTATATGGATAAAAAACAAATCTACAATGATGAGTATTTGGTGTTACAAAAAATTAAAATTACAAGAAAGAAAATTCTGAGATAAAAGTGATAATTAAAAGATCAAAGACAAATGCATAGTCAATGCTTAATTATCTAAATAGCAGTAATTTAGATCTTGTGCTCCCTCTTTCTCTGTGGTTGCCTTTTGGCTACTTAGAGGACTCATTATGATCTTCACCACAGGATGGGAAGAGAAAATTAAAAGAATAGAAAGTCTACTGTATCTGTTCAGAGAAATTTTAACAGTTCTGATAAAAAGGAAGAGGAAATTTAAGTTTTAGTTTCAAACAAGGTTTGCAAATCACGTATATTTGTTCCCTTTGTTCATTGACCATATTCTCATTAGTAACTCAAAATCAGTAGTACATACCGTACTTCTACTTTTGCTGATCCATATATGTTATGTCTGAAAGTCAAAAATGCACTAAAGAAGTACTGCTGGCCGGGTAGTTCCCACATTATTCACCTTTCCTGGCCAAATCCCTGAAATGAATCTTCATTTTCGAACTAAAAATGCAAATATTGCCTATATGTGTCTGAACTGTCAACAGGCCCTGTCCAAAGAATAAAAATGTATTGACAGGAATATAAAGGATATATTTCTTGGGTTCTACCCAAAATCTTCCTCTCATTAGCCTTCTACAGCATCTGAAATTAGTAAAATGAGGTTTGAAAGCAGACAGCCATCATCCATTAGGATATAAGTACCATTGAAGAAAACAAGTAATCTGTCAGATTTCTTAGCCGTTATGTTGAAAAGCAGAAACTAGGGCTTTATGGAAGCCGATATAGAGAATATAAAGGATCTTAAGCCTACAGGCATATGGATGTACTTAGGTCCACAAAGGCACGTTTTCAAAGATATACTTCTACTGTTTTAGGTTCTAAAGGCCAGTCTGTCAGTATTCTGTAAATAATAACTTCCTAATATGGCAACACCAGACACTAGTTCAATGAGTACAGTGATTAATATTCCAAAAACCTAATTATTAATATTTAGAATACCTACAGAATGCATTTATATACTCATTTTTCAAAAAAAATAAAATATATATTTTGATCTCTTCTAACAGTTGAGGAAAGCTGTTGCTATGTATTTCCTTGTACAACTTAAATTTTGTCAATGTTTTGATTTTGACACAGTTCTGAACATATCATGGTTGAGGCAAAGCAAATAGCCATGTACTCAGGCTGATGAGAGGTGCTACAATATGTATTTGAATAACGTGGCCTTAGAGGTTGTGTTAGGTGGGACCTGGATCTGTTCCTTCCTAGCTATATGACTTCTTGCATCATAATGTTCTATGAATACTCATTTCTTTAATTGGGAGTATGGCAATAATGATATTTATATCATAGAGTTCTTACAAGGTTTAAATAAGATAATCCATGTAAAGCATTTTTAACAGTGCCTGACACATGTTCAATAAATGTTATATATCAATATTTTAATATAATTATAATGAATATTTTATGTAATTGAATTTTTGTATTGTCTGCAAAACATTGAACCCAAATTAACAGGAAACCTATATACCTTATTTTAATCTGTACTTATTGTCTTTATTTCACTAATAAGAAAACACAGGCTTATATATTTTAGGTAACTTACCTAAAGCCACATAGTCACAAGTGAGGGATTAAGTATTGAAAACATGGCTATATCACCTCAACGATCATGCTTTTTCCATTGTACACACTGACCCTTAAATTAATTTTTCTCATAATTCTGGTTAAGATGCACTTGGGAAAAAGGGAGTGCATTTTGGAATTGCTCACTTGTCCTCCAACATCAAATAGAAACATATTACAGCTGTTGATATTAGGCCACCTATAGGACCACCTGTCATGATAAGTCAAAGCCCTGCATTATCCTGCTCCACCATTGTCAACATGCTTGTATGATTCTACAGAGTTTATTCCTTGTTTTTCACAAAAAACTAACATACTTGTTTTGTATAGTTTAACAAAATAGGGCATACTCATTCAACCTGAATCTTGGTGCTTTTGTAAGTATAAAAACAAATTATTTTCAAACTTAGACCACATCGATGAGTCACATTGGTTGAATTTCCATTCTGAAATAAGTTCAACTAAAATACTAGTCAAGTATAATAGAGAAACGTGAAAGGGACTTGTGGTAGAAACAACAGGTAGAACAGTGAACATATGTAGAAACTGGCGTAACAATGGAAGAATATGTAGCCACTGAAGAACCATTTCAGTCTGAGCCTACAAAATAATTTTATTAGCTGCCATAGTAGTACCCAGAAGGATAATTAGGGATTTGAACAGCATAAAACAGGGTGATAGAGGGGGCTAGAAAGAATTGCAGCATGGCAGAATAGCATGTGCCAGTCAGAGGAAGGTCGTGCACTCAGTTTGAAAAATCGATGAAAGGAAGAAAATGCTATTAGTCCCTCTAATTGTTGGAGAGCTGACTTCAAGGTGATGAATGAGCTGAATCTAGTTGCTGAGAACCAAGAACAGGCTCGCAAATGTTTACTTCCAAAAAAACCATTTCAGGTCAGCTTTGATGTGCAGATCTACAAAATTTCAAAGGGGCTTTCAATTGCATAGATAACCAGTTTTCAAACAGGCAGTTTTTAAACCATATATTATTAGTATCAGGTTATTTATAAGCTATAAAAGTAAAGGAAAGGTTTACCAATAATCTAGATAAAATAATTAATAAATATAACCAAAAATAAAAATTCACTTATCTTTTTATTAATATTGATTCAGTAAATATTTACTAAATACTTAATACATGGATAGACCCATGAAGCAATGCTTAAAGATACAAGAAATCTGACAATCTGACACATAATCTCTCTCTCTCTAAAGAAATTAAGGAAAAGTAAGTCACTTCTTGGCAAAAGGGTGAATGTAAATGTCAGTGGTTTAAGTATTGAATTTAACTTACTTAATCATTCTGATTCTCAGTTTTCTCATCTAAACAATTGCTATGTAAATTGTTAACTTGAAGTAACTGTCAAACTTAAATTTTAACAAGTACAGCAAGGTGACTTCCTCTTCTGGAAGATGGAATAGATATGTTTGCCTATTTCTTCTGCTAAATACAATTAATACCCTATATATTGTATATAAAACATGCATAAGAACAATTTGAATGATAGAAATAGTCAGACTCAGAGTATCTATAGAACCCATGACCCAAAGAATTACAGGGTGGGGTTTCTTTTCTTTTCTTTTTTCTTTTGTTCATGCATAATATATCTGAGACTTACAGCGGAAGAGGCCAACAACTTGGAAATACCAAAAGCCATAGACAAAATTCTGCTCTCTATCTAAAGGGAAAGGAAAGATGTAGCCTTACAAGACAGAAAAGTTTGATAAAACAACTACTCTGCTATAGCCAACAACCCCCTCTAAAATTAAAATTGTCCCTATCCCCACCCGCGCCACCAAAGATAGAGGAGTGATGCTAGGTCTCTACCCTCATAAGGCTGTAATAATAAGGTGCTCAATTATGTGGGTATAGTGGTGTATACTCCCACTTGGCAATAATAAAGCACCCATTCAGCTCCATGCAGGGGTGTAGTCAGAAGAGGCCTACTGGAATTTTATATCACTCAGAGGTAAGGAGGCCACCTCCATAGTGGTATTAGTGGAGGCCACATGAAGAGCAGTAATGAGGCACTTCACTTCCTAAGCCAGGGAAGTATCAGTGGAAACCTAGCAGTAAGTTAAAACTACCACCCCACTTCACAGGTGGAAATGGAGGCTGAGTGGGCAACTTGGATTTCTACCTTGAAGTGGCAAAAAAAAAAAGGCAGTGGCCTCCACTTCCCCTGCCAGGAAGATGTCAGAGAAAACCAGCTAAAACAAAAGATTTAAATGAGCTCCAAAGGGTTACAACACAATGGACACGATTCCTGCTATAGTCTGAACGTTTGTGTCTCCCCAAAATTTATATGTCTACATTTAATCACCAATGTGTTTAGTTTAGGAGGTGAAGTCTTTGAGAGGTGATTAGACCATGAGGGCAGAGTTTTCCCGAATGGGATTAGTACCCTTGTAAAAGAGGCCACAGAGAGCTGTATTGTCTCTTCTACCTATGTGAAGACACTATGAGAAGTCACCAACTATGAACCAGAAAGGGGACCATCACCAGACTGAATTTGCCTGAACCTTGATCTTTGACTTCCCAGCCTCCAGAACTGTGAGAAATACATTTCTGTTCTTTGTAAACCACCCAGCTTATGGTATTTTGTTATAGCAGCCCAAATAGACTAAAACAATTCCAATGTTCCAGTAAAAATTATTTATCATACTAATAACTAGGAGAATCTGAACAATTACTTCTTTTCCTGCCATAGGTATATTTTCTGAGTACAGATCAATTAGCTGTAGTCAAAGCAGAGTGTGGTCCACCTATTGAGCTGAGGAAACAGAGTTCAGAGATTGTGGAAATTAAAGGAGATGAAGTTTTAAGGGCAGAGTACTGGGAAGGAAATAGTCATGCAGGAAAGGAAGGTGAGGTTAAAGAGATCCATGAGTGTTTCTTGTGAGTTACTTGCTGAAAGCTTGGCTACACATTCAGAGGATGAGTCTGCTGAGGCTTACCAGAGAGCAGATTCTATAGGATTGATAGTGGAATAGAGATACTAGAAGCAGAGTAGTGATGGGTATATTAGACATCAGATGTGTATAGAGAAGATAGACATCATTAATACGTGTAGATTTTGTTCAAACACCATAAAACCTAATCTTAAGTGTAAGGGCCATCCTAAAGAACAGGAGATAAAAAACTATGGTCCTTGGGTCTAATCCAGCCTGCCATTTGTATTTGTAAACAGTGTTGTATTGGAAACTAGCCATGCCCATTTATTTGTGAATGTCAATGTCTACTTCTTTGCTATAATGGGAAAATTTAGTAGCTGCCACAGAAACTCAATGGCATACGAAAATTAAAACAAAAATTACTAGCTGGACCTTTATAAAACAAGTTTTCCAACCTCTGCTCTGGATTAAAGACTACTCTAAATACACTGTAACAAAGCCTACCAAGCCCTCAGTAGGGAAAGGTTTTCTGCCTAGGACTGAAATTTAAGCAGAAAAACAAAAAATTCATCCTTATTCCTGCCCCCTACTACCAAGCTAAGTAGTAAGTAACTTGCAAGAGAGAAAAATCACTGAGTCACAATGGAAAGAGATTAAAATAGAGTTTGAAGTAGATATTGGAAAATAAATCCTCTGGCAAACCAATCCCCACACTAAACATGGGTTTTGCTAAAAGTATTTGAAACCTGTGGTGTAGTGAGTATAACATAGCAATAATACACCCCAAATTATTATTTATATTAACACAAATACCCATAATAAATATCTAGAAGAAGGGAATACATCCCCATTTTAGGCATTAAAAGAGCTACCTCAGTCTATACTGTGTTACATAAGAGCCCGATTAAAAAAAATAGGAAGCAGAAAACAGATGAGAAGACAAAACATTCCAAAGGCTTAAAGAAATTATTAGAACCAGACTTAGATATTACAAAGATGTTGAAAGTATCTGACATGGAATTTAAAATAACCATAATGAATATATGAAATTATTATTTTTTTAAATGTGGACAGAAAGGCCAAGATGGTAGAATAGAAGGAATTGACCCAAACCACTTCCATGGAGAGGACTGAAAGTGGCAAGTAGATATTTATCTTTGGATGACCAAAGAAGGCCAACAAATTTCTGGAAGATTTATTGCGTACAGGATATCACCGAGGTACATAGTCATCAGTCTAGGTAAAGTCAAAGTTAAGGAGAAAATCTTAAAAGATGCATGATAAAAGCATCAAGTAACTTACAAAGTAAAAGCAATCAGACTAATGGCAGAATACACAGCAGAAATCTTGCAGGCCAGAAAGGACTAGGCTCCCAACTGTAGAATTCTTAAACAGAATAACTCTCACACAAGAATATTGTATCCTGCAAAATTAAGTTTCATAAATGAAGGAGAAATAAAATCTTTCCCAGGTGAACAAATTCTTAAGGCAATTTTTCACCACTACACCTGCCCCACAGTACAGGCTCAAAAGTTCTGTAAACACTAAAAAAAGAATGGTTGATATGGAGCAGTGTAAATACACCTGAAAATAAAAATGCACAGCTCCTATAAAACAGTAACACAAGGGAGAATACAAAGCAAACAGGCAAGAATTGATATGACGACTGGAATAGTAGCTCACTTATCAATAACATTGTATATAAATGGTCTAAATGCCTCCTATAAAGCTATAGATTAATGGAATGGATTAAATAAACACAACCCAAGTATCTACTGTCTCCAAGAAACCCATTTAACTCATAAAGTCACATATATTCAAGGTAAAGGGGTGGAAAAAATATTCCATGCAAATGGAAAACAAAAGCAAGCAGGAGTAGCTATTCTTCTATCAAACAAAACAATCTTTATATCAACAACAGGGAAAAAAGACAAAGATCGTCACTGTATATAACTGATCAACACTTAAGTGCACATATAAGAATAACATTTATTGGATGTAGGGCAGCGGGGAGGGGGAGGAGGGGACGGGCATCTGCACAAACAATGAGTGCAATGCGCACCACATGGGGGATGGACGCGCTTGAAGCTCGGACTTGGGTGCGGGGTGGGGGAGGGCAAGGGCAACATACTTAACCTAAACATTTGTACCCCCATAATATGCTGAAATAAAAAAAGATTAAAGGATCAATTCAATAAGAAGATATAACAATTCTAAATATTTATGCACCCAGCACGAGAGCTCCCATATTCATAAAAATTACCTATCGGGTACAGTGTACACTATTCAGGTAACAGGTTATATTATTAATAAAAGCCTTGACTTATCCACTATGCAATTCATCCATGTAAAAATAACAACAAAAAAACACTTGTACAACCTCCATCTAATTAAATCAAAAATGAAAATAAAAGGTAGACAACATGCAAAATTAGATGGGTAATTTCAGTGGAGAAAATAGAAACTGTAAGAAAATATTAAATGTAAAAGCTTGAAACGAAAGGCACAGTAACATCATTAGATTCAGAACAGTTTAGGAAGGAATCAGTTAACTGAAAGATAGGCCTATAAAAATTACTCAAACTGGAACACAAGGAAATAATACAATGAAGAAAGCAGAACAGATCATCCAAGACCTATGGGACATCATCAAATGATCTAATATATGCATATTTAGAATCATATGAAAAAAAGAGAGAAAATGGTAAAGAAGAAATATTTGAAAAAAAATGGTTAAGAATTTTACAAAATTAATGACATAAAAAAGTACAGATTTGAGAAGCTTAGAAAACACAGAACAGAAGAAACAAACATACCTTTAAACTCACACATTTAAGTATATCATTTTCAATTTTCTAAATGAAAAGACAAAAGGGAAATATTAAGGTCATTAAGATAGAAAAGAAAACATTACATGCAGTTGAATAAAGAATTATAGTATAGAACTCTTTAGAAACTACGCAAGCTAGAAATATGAATAGTGCAAAAAATAAAAACACTGTCAATTCAGTAAAAACATTTTAGAAAAAATTAAGGATTTCTCATAGAAACAAAAACTGTGGTAATTTATTGCCAGCAAGAAAAAAAAATTGTAGAAGGAATACATTGGAAATAAATAAATAAAAGTATCCCTCTTTGCAAATAACATGTTTGTGTACATAAAAAAATCTTAAAGAATCTATGAAAAAGCTCCTATAAGTAGTAAAGTGACTTTTTCAAAGAAACATAATATAATATCAATATACACAAATAAACTGTGTTTTTATTTAACAGAAAAAATGATTGGAACTTGATTTTTAAAACTATAAAAATAATAATATGACAATAGTACCAAAAAAATAACTCAGGTTTATATCTGAATTAATTTGAACATGAACAGTCTCTGTATGCTGAAAATATTAAATATGGATGAAAAAAATCAAAGAAGATATCAATTTTGCCCAATCAGTTCTGTTTACTACAATCTCAATCAAAATCTCAGAAGGCTTTTTAAAATAGATATCGACATGCAGACATGTCATGAAGTGTGAACATGATGGTTGGAGCTCCAGAAAAATTTTTGAAGCATGAAGAGACATCCTTGAATGCAGAAGGCAGGTGCCTTTTTTCCTGTTGATAGAGAGGTTATACCATGCCTGCACAAGGGAGTCTTTTGGGCTTCTTTTATTTAAATGAGACATAAATTTATATCTTGTCAAACCTATTTTGTGTTTTATGATCTGTATAGAACAGTCTCTGGGTTTTTATTTAATAAATATTTGTGGAATGAAGGAATGAATTCCAGTAGAATTTACCTATTATCTATTAGAGAAAATAGAAGGTCTCGATAAAGATGGGTACATTACAGTTGAAAGATACAAATACCAAATTTATAAGAAAATATTATCGAAATGATTTTTCACATTATGTGCTTTTAGCATTAAAAAAATACTTAATGAGAATGTAAATTGTGTTAAACAAAAATGATAAAGCCAAAGAACAAGATAAGAGAGTAAATAATAAAAGTAAAAATAATTCAATGCTTTAAAATCCAAGGAAGAACTAATAGGTAAATATGAAATAGAAAGGAAGAGAAGAGTGATAGCTGTAAACTATATTAATAACATGGATGACAGGCTCAGGATAATACCAGTGACTGAAATTGAGGTTGGGGTAGACTAAGAGTTTAAAGAATATTGAAGGAAACATAATACGTAAGGAATATACAATAGTGAATTAATATAAGATAATATAGAGAGAGTGAAATGAAAGAACAACAAAGAAAATTCAAAGCTATAACAGAAAAAATGTCCTTAACCGTCTGGGGAATGGACATGCTTGAAGCTCTGACTTGAGTGGAGCAAAGGAAATATATGTAACCTAAACATTTGTATCCCTATAATATGCTGAAATAAAAAAAAAATAAAGGGAGGAAGGAAGTCAGTTAGTCCTGGAATTAAAGAATAACAGTCTAAGGATTAAAGAGTAGAAAACATTGATAAGAATGAAAATATTAATATATATTGGCATTGTTATTGAATTTTAAGATAAAGTTGGATATTCTTTACTTAAGAAGAAAACGTTTTTCACTTAATGGTAGAAAAATTCAGATTGGCTTCACTTTTCAATAACAGTGTTCAATGCCAGAAGACAATGGGACAAAGCTTATTAAATTTGAGGAGATAAAAATGTGTGACCTAAGAATTTTATACTAAGGCAAGTTTTTTCAAATGTAAAGAAAATGCCTTTATTTAATCACAAAGGAATTCTAAAATATCTAAGAAGTCAAGGAATATAGCACTCATGAGCTGCTAAAAATGTGACATATCTATGTTAGGACTCTTATTTTTGTGTAAGGAACCCAATGAAAACCTACATAAACCAAAATGAAATTTACTGGGTAATGTTATTGGGAAGCCCAAGGAGAGCCTTTAGGAACAGTTGTTTCCAGAAGTTCAAATGATGCGCTAAGAACAATATCTTATGCTCTCTCTCTCTATCAGCTTTGCTGGGTTTTATTTTGCTTTATTCTCATATAGGCTTCATATGTTGAGAAGAGGGCCCCAAATAGTTTCAGGCTGAAATGGCCCTTAGTGTTTCTAATCCCAGAGTAAATAAAATATCCTTGTCAATATCTATGCAAAGTCCTGAAGAAGAATCCGTAGGGTCCAGGTTAGTTTATGTTTGTATCTCCTTATCAAATGCTGTGACTGCACTTTTGGAGAATTTTGCTCAGACTTGTTACATGCCTACAGCTTGAGTAAAGGGGTTCTGGAGAAAGACATAACTAAATTAGTAATATATAATCCCTAAAAAGCTCTTGTATCAAAAAGAAAACCAAAAATAAATACTGCAAAATATATAGAAAATACAAATAATGCAAACGATAGATATTAAGATATATGCAGTAAAGCATTACTCTCATATTAGTTCTTTAGTGTTGCTGTAGCAAATCACCACAAACTTAATGTGTGAAAGCAACGCATAATTTGTTTTATAATGCTAGAGATCAGAAGTGTGAAATGGATTTCACTAGGCTAAAATCAAGGTGTAGGCAGGATTTTATTTCTCTTGGGAGCTCTAGGTGAGAATCTGTTTTCTTGCCTGTTCCAACTTCTAGAGGCTGCCTACATTCCTTGGTTTCTTGCCCCACTTAACTCTGACCTCTGCTTACTTCCCCACACCTCCTCTGACTCTCCTACGTTCCTCTTTCCCTTATGAGGACTCCTGTGAGTATATCGAGCCCATAAATGCAATTCAGGGTAATATTGCCATTTCGAGATTATTATTAACTTAATAAAACCTGTAAAGTCATTTTTGTCATGTAGGTGACATATTCACAGGTTCTGAAAATTAGCACATAGACATCTTTGGGATGCTATTCTGTCTACCACACCTGTGACCAGAAAATTAACAATGTAGTATCAAGGTTAATGCTGGGTTTGTAAAAATATTTTAGAAATGTTAGTCACTCTTTCATTTTTTGGAATAGTTTAGGGAGAATTAGCAGTAATTCTTCAAATGTTTAGCAAAATTCACTCATGGAGCCATCCCATCCTGGTTTCTTCTTTGTTGGGAGAAATATTTCTTACTCATTCAATCTCCTTCCTCATTATTGATTTGTTTATACTTTTGATTTCCTCATAATTCAGTCTTTTGAGGTTGTATATATCTAGGAATTTATCCATTTTTTTCTGTTTGTTAATATAAAATATATTATCTTATTTGCCAGCATATATTCATGGTAAACTATTATGATACTTTGTACTTCTGTGGTATCAGTTGCAATGTCTCCTCCTTATTTTATGATTTTATATATTTCAGTCCTCTTTTTGCTAAGTTAGTCTGGCTAAAGGTTTTTCAATGTTGTTTTATCATTTCAGAAAACGAACTCTTACTTTGTTGATATTTTAATTGTCTTTCTAGTCTCTGTTTCATTTATTTCTGCCCTAATATGTATCTCCTTTCATTTGCTAACTTTGGGCATAGTTTATTTTTCTTTTCTAGTTTCTTGAAGGTAGAGGAAAGTTGTTTCTTTGAGACCTTTTTTTTTTATTAATGTAGGGTATTTATGACTATACAGTTCCCACTTAGAATTGCTTTTGCTGCATCTCACCAGTTTCTTTTTAAATTTTATTTATTTATTTATTTTTTTATTTCAGCATATTACAAGGGGTACAAATGTTTAGGTTACATATATTGCCTTTGCCCCACTCAAGTCAGAGCTTCAAGCATGTCCCTCCCCCAGATGATGCGCACCGCACCCATTAGGTATGTATATACCTATCCTCCCCACTCCCCCCCTCCCACCTGCCTGACACCTGATGAATGTTACTACTATATGTGCACTGAAGTGCTGATCAGTTAATATCAATTGGTGGTGAGTACATGTGGTGCTTGCTTTTCCATTCTTGTGATGCCTCACTTAGTAGAATGGGCTCCAGCTCCATCCAGGATGATACAAGAGGTGCTAGATCATCATTGCTTTTTGTGGCTAAGTAGTACTCCATGTTATACATATACCACATTTTATTAATACACTCATGTATTGATGGGCACTTGGGTTGTTTCCACATCTTTGCAATTGATTATATTTCCATTTTTGTTGTCTCAAGATAATTCTTTTTTATTTCTTTTTTTGAGATATGAAATCTTCATTCAAAATTTAACACAGCCAATTATGCCATTTTAACTATAATCTGTACAGATGTTTTATAACAATAAAAATGCCTGATTTGATATATTAGAATGAGGTCTCCAAGCTTGCCTCTGGGAGCATGGATGGCCAAGCTTCTTACTGGGATTTTGTGTGCTCAGAATTTCCCTCAGAGTGCAGGTAAGTGGGACTGAAGCCAGATTACATGCTGCTTCATGGTTTGCAGCCACACATAGATGTTGGCAAGCCTGTTACTTGAGGCATGGGTGGGTGTGGCTACCCAGTCCTGTGGCAGATGGTACTATTAGCATTACCAAGGCCAAGTCAGTCTGTAGTTAACACCATAGGGGACAGGACTATTTGCAGGTCTATTGGCTATACCACAAATGGTGATGCTGCTACCTGGGCATGGGCCTGTCTTCTCAAAATGGGCCTCTTGTCCTTATGCTCCGCCAGGGTTTTGTAACCTTTTATCTGTGTCCCCAAAGTCCCACAAAGGCATGTTTTTTGTCTGTGGATGGCTGCCGAATTATTCATATCATGGGGGAATACGAATGGGAGACTCTTATTCTGTCATCTTGGTGACATTAATTCCAGATAATTTTTAATCCGGGCAAAGTGATTCTAATTCTTATATGGAAACTGGTTTGTGAGGAAAGCCTGGAAAATTTTTTAAATCAAATGGTGATTATGGAGTCCTGCTCTACTAAATATTAAAATATTTTATGATATTATTTCTACCTCGTCAGCTTTCAATCATTCTTACCATACTATTTTATCCATTACCACCACACCACTGAAGCTGCTCTTAAGATCGGCAATAACTTCCAAGTTCTTAACACCAACAGATGACCTATTTACTCTTTATGTAACTTGGCTTCTAAGCGGCACTGGACACTGGTGACAACTTACTTCTATTTGCAAGCCTTTATTTCCAGTGTTTTTCATGATATCATTATCTTTGATTTTCCTCCAGCCTCTCAGGCTTCTGCATTTCAGCCTCTTTAGCTGGTTTCTCTTCTTTTCACAGAACCTCAAATGCTGGCAGTTTTCAGTGTTCTGTCCTAAGCCCTTTCTCTTCTCACTCTTTTCATTCTCACTAGGTTACCTCATACACTCTCAAGGTTTTGATTACTAGCTGAGATTTAAAGTAAGGGTAAGAAATATGTAGATTAAGAGGGGAAGTAGAGAGCATTCTGGGAAAAGGGATGTGGAGATAGCAAGGCATGTTTGGGGATATAAATTAACTATAACAATAACTAACATGTATTAAATACTCAGTATATACCAGGCTTTAATCTAAATGCTTTTAATATGTTAATATGTTAATATTAAATATCTTACTCCTAAAACATATTACTTTATCATGCCCATTTACAGTTGAACAAACTAGGACATAGAGAAGTTAGATAATTTTTCTAAATCGTGCTCTTACTGACTGGGGGAACCAGGGCACCAACTTAGGTAGCAAAGCTCCCAAATCTGAATTCTATCCACTATCCTATGGTTCACTGGAGCTTTAGCACTGAGATGAGGAAAGACTGGTGGGAAGGCAGGCTGGATAGGT
This sequence comes from Indri indri, assembly GCA_004363605.1. Lineage (NCBI taxonomy): Eukaryota > Metazoa > Chordata > Mammalia > Primates > Indriidae > Indri > Indri indri. The sequence continues at coordinate 13,043 of RJWJ010012464.1, read as the reverse complement.
CAGTAAGATCTAACAGAGCCATTTCAAAGATTAATGCCTGTTATCTATTTCCTCTCTCCACAGGCCTTCCAATCATCTGCTTCATACTGCTAGCTCCTACTCATTCTTCAGGTCTAAATTTACATTTAGCCCAGGAAGCCTTCAAACATCACTTCAGACTAGATTAAATTTTAATTGTTATTCATTCATAAATATTTTATACCATTTATTTTCCTAGCTAATTTCACCTATCATCTGAAACTAGACACACTTGAAGCTCTGACTTGGGTGGGGCAAAGACAATATACGTAACCTAAATATTTTTACCCCTGTAGCATGCTGAAATGAAAGAAAGAAAGAAAGAAAGAAAGAAAGAAAGAAAGAAAGAAAGAAAGAAAGAAAGAAAGAAAAACGAATGTCATCTCATGGGAACTTTCCCTGACCTTTGCCCAAATAAGTTAGATTTTACTGCAACAACCTTCATCCTACTTAAACTCCATTGTTCAATGTCTGTTCCCAACTCAGTTCTAATTTTCTTGAGGCAGAGATCTAGTATGGCCTGTTCCACTTGGTATCATCAACACCAAGAACGTGACAGGGAACAGACATGCAATAAATATTTCTTAAATGAATTAAGGTTAACTCAACTGCCAGTGGTAAAACAATGTGGTTGCTATCATTAATGAGCACTTAGTTTGTGCCAAGTGCAAAGCAGATTATTTTCATACAGTATTACTAGCCTTCTTAACTACTTAGCAAAGTGGTATTATGAATTCAATTTTAAAGGAAAATAAAATGAATAGCAGAGAAAGTATTAGTTTATTAAGTATAGAATGTCTAATTTCCTAAGTTTGACAGTTGATACCTCTGATTTTTCACTTTGACATTTCTTCTTTTTTTTTAATTGTGAAGGTACATCCTCATTCTTTTAAATGCGTGTTTTGTCTTGTGAGTATCTTTCAAATATTTTTTAAAGCAATTTTTGTGAAGCTATGGATAAATAAAAAATTTGTGTCATTGTAGAATGTGAGTTCTGTCGTGGAACCAATGCCATGTAGACAGCTCGAAATATCAATGAAGTATTGGGGAAGTATGTGGCTGATGAACACACAGTACATTGATGGCTTGAGAAGTTCCCTTCTGGTGATTTTAATCTTGAAAATGAGCCATGTGGGTGACCTAAGACCAGGGTAGAATAATGATGAGCTGAGAACTGTAGCGGAAGTGAATCCATCTCAACCTACGCGTGAATTAGCAGCAAGGTTTAACATTACTATTCCAACCGTATTGGACCATTTGAAACAAATCATCAAGGTAAAGAAGCTGGATAGATGGGCACCACATGAATTAAATGAGTATCAGAAAAGAAATCGTCTTGAATCCTGCCTTTCTTTGTTGTCATGACATAAAGGTGAACCATTTCTACACCATATTGTTGTGTGTGATGAACAACGGGTTCTTTTTGACAATCTCAAGTATTTGACACAATGGTCGGATAAAGATGAAGTGCTGAAACACAGTCCAAAACCAAATATTCATAAAAAAAAAAAAGCTATGGTGTCTGTTTGGTGGTCCAGCCCTGGTATTATCCACTATGGCCTCATTAAACCTGGTCAATCCATCACAGCAGATGTCTACTGCAGCCAGTTGGGTGAAATGATGAGGATGATTGCGACTGAACAGCCAAGATTGGTCAATAGAGACAGGCCAGTCCTCTTGCAAGACAACGCTCAACCACATGTTGCACAATCAATGCTGTTCAAACTATTAAGGCTGGGCTTGGAAACTCTCTGTCTTCCACAGTGTTCACCAGATCTTGTGCTAACTGACTACCACTTTTTCCAGGCTTTGGGCCACTTCTTGCAAGGAAAAATATTCAATTCTCAATAGGCTGTGGAAAATGCCTTTCACTATTTCATCGCCACTTGCTCTCCAGGATTTTTCACTGCTGGCCTAAGCAAGCTACCGTTAAGATGGCAAAACTGTGTCAATAGTTTAAGCACATACTTTGATTAATTGTACTGTCTCTTGTTTGAGATATAATAAAGTTTGGATTCTAAATCTGACATTTCATATTTAATGGCCTAATAAATTACTGCCTATAATGATAGTAGTTTTCAGTCATTCAGTGTTTGTTTGCTATGCCCCAAGCTAGATAAAATTTTCATAATATACTTACAACAAAGAAATTGCTATCCTCCTATTACAGATGGAATAACTGAGACTCAGAAGGTATCTCTCTAATATCACACACTTATGTATGTATGTGTAAGAACAAAGAAGTGAACCCAGGGCTTTCTGATCCTGAAATCTAGGCTCTTTCTGTTACACCACTGTTGTTACTTTTCCATTAGTGAAGGATACTTAGCAAGCTATTTTAAGTATTTATTGACAGTCACATAGATCTTTAACTCCTATCAATTTGATTTTTCTTTTTTCTCTTTCTAATCAAGATGTAATAAATTACTGTAATTTGTTTGGTAAATTATTTCAAAATATGGATGTGTCTGGCAAAAGTAAGAAAATAAATCTCACTTCCATAAAAAGTTGAAAAGACTTGGTGAGCATTTGAGTAGGGGACCAATTTCCTACTTGGTAATTCAAATTTGCCATTTAGAATGTTCTTTAAGATTTCGGGTCTCCCAATCAGTTCATCTTTAATAATGATGTTCAACATGAATTATTTATTTGACATATATATTGTCCAGCTACATAATTTCTTGGCAACGTTTTACTGCTAGTCAATAATGTAGCAAAGATGAATATCACAGATTGTAGTATTAGAGTGTGTTGCTCATAATATATCTAGCAACAATGTTGATGAAAATAGTTATGATTAAAGTTTTTAATCACTTCTTACATAGATGATTACCTAATTATCATCCCTAAAGTCTTTGCAATTTTTAATTTAGCCTAATTCATTTTTAAAATGACAGCTGAAAAAAATCATCTCGTTAGAATACTAATAATGAAATAAGAATATCAGCTGTCTTAAATACTAACGAAAATTTTAAAAATTATTTTTACATTTTAGTATTTTGTACATGAGTAACAGAAAATTGACACAAAATTATACTTTGCTGCTTTATCTTCAAGCCCATTTTATAGGAAAATATGTTTTCTTTAAGTCAGGGACGACAAAAATAGAGTTGCCAATTAATAAGTATCTCTAATTAAATTAGTAACGATGTATGTGTGTGTTTCAAATTGTAGAGGGGAAAATAAAGATCAACTAAGGTAGAAACAGTTCTTGACCAGGAGAATGGAGAAATGTTATGCACTTCCCTAATTATCATGCATTAGTATGGACATGAGCATCAAAGAGTAAATTATTTGAATTTGAAGCTAGGAATCTTGGGAAAAGAATTTTCACATGTATTTATCTATCCTGATAGTTGGCAAAAGTGCACCTTGAATTAAAATAAACCCTAATTATCTGTTCACACACACAATATCACCAGTCATTATGTACACAATGTGCAGTTGTTCTTCCAAAGAGCTCTTCCATACCCTGATCTACCAAATCCTGATCAATAAGAGTGCAAGAGCCCAGGGAAGCGGTCCTACCTTTAGCACACAGCTAACAAAATAGTTTTTGTAAGGTTTGGAATCTGATAATTAAGATAGGGGAAAAATTCTCACTGAAATTAAACGCTTTTAACACATACTGACATTCGAAACTAATTTGCTTTCTGGCCTTTTGTGACACAACAAATCCAACAAGCAAACAGGAGATGCACATACTTCAGTGTTGTAATGGAAGAAGGTTAGGCAAAAGGAGAAGCAAACATGTTCCCTAGTAAATACCTTGTAGTGGCATAAATTGCTTAAACACACTGGATTTGTTCAGGAAGGCAGCTTCCAAGAGATAATGGATAAGCTCTCAGGCACCTGGTTTCTGTGTGTATTAGCAGAGTGATTCCATTCATGGTATCTAGTATTAACAATTAATATAGGTATCGTCAAGCTCCTATCTTACAAAATCCTCCTAAGCCACACAATACATGTGCACATACATACGTGAGTGTGCACACTCACATACAAATTATTTCCCTTACTTCCGCTAATTAGCATTTTCCCCTCTTTTCACTTAATGACATCTTTATAATGGAAATTATTGTTTATAGGTAATAGCAGAATCCTTATTAGGATACACATAACATGTAGCTTAGCTCAACAAATATTTTCTGATCAACTACTAGATGTCAGGATAGGTATTGGAGATACATAAATTACAGTGGAAAAGGGTCCAAAGGTTAGATTTGAAGTCCTCTGTTCCAGCCAGTACAATGGATGCCAAAGTAAAGCACTTCTGCTGCAGTTTTTCTGGAAACTGCAATTTGCCAACATCACACTCACTCATGGACCCTTTGTATCCTAGTTCAGAGGTTCTTTAAGGGTTGTCCCCAAACCTGCAGTATCATTAGACTCACTTGTTACCTATGCAAACTTTTGGACCGACTACAAATTCACTGAATAAGAAACTGTAGAAATCTGTTCATAAATCTATAGTTACTCAAGTCCTTCTTGTGAAGCTGAAGCATACTCAAGTTATTTGAGAACCATTTTCTTATTTAATAGTCTATGCTTATATGATTATATCTCTTTTAGTTCTCATTCACAGCCAAACAGGTCCCATTTGCACTGGGTCTAACCCAGTTTCAGGTCTAATATCCTTAAGTCTGAATAACCACAAGGAAGATGAAGTGGTCCCAATCATCTCAGTGGACACCAGCCTCAACTTGATCCACCAGCTGAATGCATCTGTGTTTTTGAAGCCAAGTTAAATCAATGGAAGAATTGCCTGGACAACTCATAAAATCATGCTGTGTATAATATATGTGCTTTTAAGTCACAAAGTTTGGGGGTGATTGTTTATGCAGTATAACTAAAACATGGAGCCTGGAATATATCCTGAATAATATATGGGAGCCAATAAAGGGTTTTTAAGATAGAGTGATTGGATCAGATTTGCATTCCTCAAATATCATTCTACCTACAGTATAAAAAAAGGGTTGGAGGGGAAAAGCAGAGGAATTAGCAAATTTATGCAAGAGATATTAGACCCTGAATCAGAGGTATATATGTCATTTACTTTTTATTGAATTGCATAATATCAAAGGGTTATTATAATCCAAAATAACTGGGAAGCTATGGGATGTGTCCACAGTATTTCAAAAGGCAGGAAAAATCACATTCAGCCCCTTTAAAACACTGGTTGCAGCTTTCCTCCAGGTAACTATATGAGCGTTACTGTGATGTACCATTTTCTGTTTACATTCTATTTCTTCAAAGACAAGGTAGAAGCCATCTTGTTGACAGAACTAATTCACAACCAAAATAGGTAATTGGTTGATTTTTTTTTGCCTGTACATACTACAGGTTGGTGTTACCTCCTTCACATGCTCTATATGTGATTTTTTTGTGTGTTAATTGTGTAAACATAGTTACTAAATAGCTAAAATTAGTCAGTGGTAACATGGGGTAGAATATAACAGCGAATTATATTAGTCTGGTCTAGATAAGAGATGCATCAACATAGGTAAATACAGAGGCCCTGAAATTAGACAAACTCAAGTTTGCATTCTATGTCTACATCTTAAAAACTGTTACCTTCGGAAAGTTTAGCCTCCTTCAAGTCTTCAATTCCCATGTGTAGTGGAGTTAACAACAAACTAATATACTTTAAAGTAGTTCAGCACTGGGCATGAAAAGTATTAAGGATAAAGTGAATGGTTTATCATATTAAGAATTATCTGTGGCAATATACAATATTGTGCAAATCATTTCTTCATTTTGGGCCTTAATTTCTTTATCTGTAATCTGAGAGTTTGGGGACTCTGCAGGCATTTTTGTTTTAAGAATTTAAGAATATTCCTACTTTGGTTTATTTTCTAAATTTTAATTGTCTCAAGATAAAGTACTTTGACTTTCACAGTGATTTGCCAAGTGAATAACAAGAGAAAGATACAAACAACTATAATGACCACATTTCTTTGAAAGCTTTTTAAAATACATTTTCATAAGTTGTAAAATGTTTTACAGATGTTTTTACTCACTGGCTCTTGCTTTGGATTGTAATTTTATTTTGCCTTGTTTCAAGAGCTCTTTTGTGTTAGATATGATTTACCCTCTTAGAAAAGGAAGCGTTGCCACATGAAAGTTATATTTAACATGGTACTTTTAAAGAAATGTTTCCTACCTACTTCTACTGATATCAAAGTTAGATGCATAATCTACAATTACCAGAGTCAGTCCATCTTATTTTTTAAAAAATATATCAGTAGTCAGCAGTCATCCAAGCCAATGCCTGAGTAGCTGTTGGTAGTACTCTGCTGCACCTTTCTGTTAAGAGCCCAAGTAGACCCCTCTACAGAACTTCATGATGATGGCCATCTGATGTTGACACTTTCCTTGAAATTTAATTTCTTAAATTTGCCATTGTTTACTTCCAGTAAACTTGTTGTTATATGAAATATCAGTTCTCTACAACTGTGCAGTTTTCATTGAATTGTCATGCATGGGATTTTTTCTAAATGTCTGTGATTTCTGTCAGTACCTTGAAAGGCCAAAGAATTCCAAGACTTGGGCTGCATATACAGTTTATAGTGGTGCAAGAATTGGGGGGTAATCAGAGATAATAATGCCTTAAACTATAGGAAATTAATTAGGGATTTAGGGTTTGGATTGTCTCTTTCTGAAAGATATTTATTCGTTCACTCATTCATTTAGCCATTTTTCTAAAACACATATCTGATTGTGCTACTACCTACTTAAACACATTAATTTTCCCCTTCTCCAACTCCAACACTACTGCCACAACTATTTCCCTTAAGGTAAAATCAATATCCATTATTATTGACCTAAAACATTTTCCTCATCTCTCTTTAACCTACTCAACCTACTTTCTAATCTCAATCTATGCCATAATTGTTAAATTCCATCCACAAAAAGATTATCTGTATTCTCCACAGATATCATAATTCTCTTGTACATGCTATTCCTTTTGCATAAAATGACCCACACTCTGCTGTTTTCTCCATAATTACCCCAGGAAGTGAGATGCACACTTTGTGCTCTAACACATTTTGCACACTTCTCTACAATAACTTATCATTTGGTGGCAGGAAATATGTCTTATTTATGTTGCCATGTCTTTAGGACCCAGGTAACCTGTTAATGGGTATTATTAACAGGATGCAAGAAGACATCCTTTATAAACAGGAGTACAAGCCAAGAAAGAAATAAAAGGCTGAGGAAAGAAGTAAGGGTCAGATAAAAAGATAATTTGCTGAAATGGAAATGGAAATAAGTAATTTAAGAATCTCAATGAAACTAAAATTGTAATGGCAGATTAAAAAACATTACAGGTAGTTAAGAATAAAATTGACATCATCAAATCAAATGATTAATGTGGGAAACCTTCTCCAAAATGCAAAAAGGATGGAAAATATAAAAATTATGACTGATAATTTGGTAATCACTTAAAATGGAGACTGGCAATCCAAGCAATGAGTTTTAGGTATTCTTAAGGAGAAAAACATAGCAGTTATAAGGTAATTATCTAATAAAAGTAAAATTGAATAGAATGATCTAAAGCAAAGGAGGAAAATAAATATGAAAAATTAAAGATCTCACTGTTTCCCATGTAAATTGAATGCAAAGAATGCTACAGGTAGACACACTGACAAACTTTTCAATTATTGTATTTTTAAAATCCTATATATCAAAGAATTAATGCAAAAGAAACTACTTCATGTTGCCTTCAAAATTCCCTCAGCAATGTTAACTATCACAGAACCCTAGAATAAGATCTTTCAGAGTTTGAGGGCAAGTGGTTTCCTACTGCCACCCACAACCAATTTGTCCTTTTCTTTAGGGCAAAATCTTCAGCCTCAGGGCCTTTACATTACTGTTTTCTGTCTTTCTCAAATCGTTATGTGATTTGTTCCCTCAATTCAAAAAGGTCTCTGCTCAGATATATCCTCCTCAGAATGTCTACTCTATTGAAAATGACAGCACTCATCATCCTGTGCTTTTACCAGGATTTTTATAGCTCTCATTACTACTCGTTATTGATATTTGTTTATTTTCCATTGTTTCTACTAGAACATAAGCTCAATTTGATTAGGAATTATATAAAAATATATATATACATATATATGTGTGTGTGTGTGTGTGTGTGTGTGTGTGTATATATATATATATATATATATATATATATATGTATATATAGTGTTTTCCCTTACACCCATAGTGGCTAAAATGGTCACAGACACATGCTAGCTACTTAATAAATAGTTTTTGAATTAACGAAAGCTTATGAATCCCCTGATAATCTCTCATCTGGACTACTTACTGGTCTTCCTGTTCCCAGTCCACAACATCATCCCTCCTCTTTATCCATTATCCACACAGAAGCTAGATTGAAGTTCTTAAAATATAAGTGAAATTACGGCACCCATCTACTCAAATCCCTTCAATAACTGCTCCTTGCATTCGTTATAAAACTCCAACTTATCATGGCCTAAAACTTCGTGTATATTCTGGTTTTTGGTTGCCTCTTCAACCTCATTTTTTGCTCATGAGAAACCTGAGAGAAGACAAGTAAATGGAGAGAATAGTTTGATCCTGGATTTAATTGAATAGTATAAGGATATCAAGTCTTTCTAAATAGATTTATAAAATTAATACATTCCAAATTAAAAGCCAAGGAGCTTATAGTACAACAAACAAGAAGTCTGACTTATTGTTTTAAATTTATTTGAGGCCACAGAAAACAATTTTTTAAAAACTGCTTTCTTTTCCTGGGATAAATTTTACAGGAATATCTCCCACTACTTTTATAGCCCGCACACATTACTAAATCATGCTCATTCAATCATAGGATCATTGCATACCCTTTCAGTATCTTCACACTAACTTTTTAAATTTCTATCTTCAATTTATTATAGGTTGGTTCTCATTATGCCTCCTCATTTTGCTCTCCCTTTCAATCTATTTTGCATATATTTTCCATTATTTATATTGGAGGCTTATGCCATTTCTTTGTTTATGAAAATACAGTTTTCTTCTCTATTTTCATTGCATTTTTCCCAGTGGGTCTAATTTCTCTAAAATTGAACCAAAAGTCAGTTAGAATTTGCTCTAAATAATATGGCATAAATGGACAAGAATAAGAAATATGGAATTTGAAAAGGATGAGTAATAAGGAGGAAGAGGATATTAAATTACTATAATAAATTAACAAATTGATATTTAAAATGCTGGTTATATCAGCCTAAGTAGCTCAGAAACTAACTACAGCATATATTCAAATTTGTGACATGATAAAGGTATCAATGTCCAATACATAATATAAAGATTTGTTGACAAATTATAATAGAAACATTGTATTCCTTCTATACTAAATTAAATCATAACTAAATTTCAACAAGTTCAAAGAGTTTTTATAAATAAAATGAAATTATAAAATACATACTTGTATATTTTTCTTATGTAAAGATCATAAAGAGCATTTATATATTTAAATACTTTGAAAAGTTCATTAGATATAGAAAAAAGAGCAAATCAGATATTGCAAGAGTTAAAATTCTTAATATACAGAGACAAGTAAATCTTTAAGGAAAACTCTAAAACATAAATAAAAAATGAACACAGAATAGCAACAGCCAATTCACATAAAAATAAATGCAAATAATTGTTTTAAAATACTTAAATTCAGTAGTAATCAAGAAAATGTAAATTAAGTAAATATATAATTTTCCTTATTAAGATAGCCAAATATGTTAATAATTGTAAAGATACAGTTAAAACTGACTCTCATATCATGCAAATCGTTCTTTTAGTATGTTCAGGCTGCCTTAAAAAATGCCACAGACTGTCTTAAACAACAGAAATTTATTTTCTCACAGTTCTGGAGACCAGAAGTCTGAGATAAAGGTGCCAGCAGTGTTGGTTTCTCCTACACTTCTCTCTTTAGCTCACAATGGCCATCTTCTTGATGTATCTTTACATGGACTTTATTGTGTGCATATGCAATTCTGGTGTCTTTTTATCTTATAAAGACACTAGTCCTATAACATTAGGATCCCACCATTTTGACCTTATTTAATCTTAATTATCTCCCTAAAGACTCTATCTTCAAATATAATCACATTGGGGGTTAGAGCTTCAATGTATGGATTTTGTCGGCACACAATTCAGTTTCTAACATAGTAGCTTAAATTTTTCATAATTTTATCTATAGCTATTTTCTGCATATCTATAGATCAATTAATGTTTTTGTTGGGATCAATAAGAAGGACATATTCAGACATGCATTCCAAAATTGAGGTAGAATAATATTTATGCAGAGAAGTATTTGTATGATTACAAAAACATGAAGCTACCTAAATGGGCCAAGATAGATGACAAGTTGAATAAATCACACTAATAATCATGTTCCACAGTATATATTGAATGATATAAAGTATTCTCCCATTGTAAAATTCAGCACACAAAATATTACTGTTGGGGGAGGAGCCAAGATGGCGGATGAGAAAAGCTGCCAGTCAGAGAGTCTCTGCAAAAAAGACAGATTTTAGAAGAAATTGAAAAAAATAAACTGGCAGAAAAACATAGATTGGGTGAGGATCAGAAGGGAGGGTGCCTGAAACTAGAGGAGACTCCATGCAAAGACGTTGCGGAGGAAAAATGGAAGGAAAAAGGTCCCCGAGAGGCTCGGAAACCAGTGACAAGGGTAGGTGGAGCAGATAACTTTCCCCTCCTTTGCATCTTGGACTATTGGTGGGCTCCTGAGCTGTTGGAGAGACCTACCAACACCAGCCCAGAGATGGCTGCTGCCAGTGAGCAATGAGCCTCTTGAGGACAAGGCACCAGGCTCCCAGCTCCCTCGGGGCACCTCCCGGCGTGCAGACCCAAGCCTATTGGCAGACTCCATATTGCTCCATTCTCTCCTTCCCCTTCCCTACCTGTGGTTGCCTGGAGAGACAATTTAGCCATCACACGGAGGCATCTCCAAGGAACAGGACATTTCCTTTTGGGGCCCTACAGCAGACTGAGGGGTACTCAGACTGCAAGCTCCCTACCCACCAGCCCTCCCAGGTGCTGCTTGCCTGGTGACTCCAGGAGAGGGGGACAAATCCCTCTCTGGAGTGAAATCGATCCAGTTTGGGCACCTTGTATGTGATTCGAGACCAGCACCCCTCCCCCAGGCAGGGTCAAGGATTGAGCTCCAGGGCCCAGGGGAAAGGCCTACAGACCAGACCCCGTACACCCAGGTCATGATTGCGTTGCCCCAGGGCACACAAGGGAGATCTGTGAAAGAGCCTACTGAGGAGTGTGTGCCTTCAGAGGAAGATTAGCGTGCCTGAGTGGCAACCCTCCTCCCAAAAGAGGGCAGTGCACCCAGCTCAGAATGCCATCCTGGGTAGGGAACCTCCTGGCCGAAATCACAGCCAGGGGAGATCCATTGGGCTGAGGACCTGCTTGCTGGCAGAGGCCTGGGAGAGGCCACGGAGTGAGGGAGGGTGGAGGGGAGTGAGACCTGCTCCAGAGTGCAGGTCTCAGACAGCCCCCTCCCCAAGCCCAGACTTTTCAGCTGAGTGGAGCCATTTCGGCCCCTCCTGGCAGCTTTGCACAGAAGTAAAGAACAGACCTTTGACCACTGCTAACAGCAGTTGTGGAGCTTGAGGGCAGACTTCCCCAACCCAGCCACTCCCAGACTCACTCCTGGAAGTACCCCCACTGAAGTGGAGAATAAGGACACACCTGGAAGTCCCAGGGCCCCACCCACCACCCACCACCCGAGGCACAAGAGGGCCTCTCCAGAGGACCAAGAGCTGGCTACAAGACCCAAAAACAGCACTGCAGCTCACTCCTCCCAGCAAGTGCCAACTACTGACAGGGAGGTCATCCTGCACACCCTTTTACTGCATCCACTGATTCATCATCAAGGGTGTGGTTGAATCTCACCCACAAACACCATCTACTGGCTCAGAGACTAAACAGGGCATGTCATTATCCAAACGAAAACCTAAACGCAAGAAGGAACAACTGATCCAGATGGGAAGGAACCAGCGAAAGAACTCTGGAAATATGAAGACTCAAACGGAAAGCGGACCCCCAAAGAAGAACAACAGCTCCCTAGCAATTGACATTAACTAAACTCAGAACACTAAAAAGACAGAAGAAGAATTTCAAACATGGATTGTAAGAAAACTCAGAGATATGCAAGAAAAAATGGACAAACAACACAAAGAAACCACAAAAAAATCCAGGACTTGGAAGAAAAATTCACTAAAGAAAATGAAATATTAAAGAAAAATCATTTTGGGATGTTTTTTATTGCTGTTTCAATTTCAGTCCTTGATATTGGTCTGTTCAGGAATTCTATTTCTTCCTCGTTGAGCATAGGGAGGCTGTGTGTTTCTAAAAATTCGTCCATTTCCTCCACGTTTTCCAGTTTGTGTGCATAGAGACTTTTGTAATATTCATAAATTATATCTTGAATCTCCTTGGTATCGGTTGTAACTTCTCCTTTTTTGTTCCTGAGGGAGATCAGATGGTTTCACACCAAAATTTTACCACACCTACAAAGAAGAACTGGTGCCCATCCTGCACAAATTATTCCACAACATCGAGAAGGATGGACTCCTCCACAACAAGTTATATGAAGCCAACATAACTCTGATACCAAAACCAGGAAAGGATGCATCAAAAAAAGAAAACTACAGACCAATTTCCCTAATGAATATAGATGCAAAAATTCTCAACAAGATTCTAGCTAACCGAATCCAGGTGCGTATTAAGAAAATAATCCACCATGACCAAGTGGGCTTCATTCCAGAGATGCAGGGATGGCTCAACATACGCAAATCTATAAATGTAATTCACCACATAAACAGAAGCAAAAACAAAAACTGCATGATACTCTCAATCGACGCAGAAAAGGCATTTGACAAAATTCAACACCCTTTTATGATAAGGACACTTAACAAAATAGGCATAGATGGGGCTTACCTAAAAATGATACAAGCCATTTATGACAAACCCACAGCCAA
>RJWJ010012463.1:0-42026 GCA_004363605.1 Indri indri | reverse complement strand
TGCCAATGTAATAAACCAGTAAAAAGGGGGAGAAATCTGCACATGAGAGAAGGAAGGAATGCCAAAATATGACTGAAGAGTGAAAGGACCCAAGAATTAAATGTCAAAGGGAAAAATTTATAAATTTCCATTAATCCTGTTGCTATGGACTGAATGTTTGTGTTTCCCAAAATTCATATGTTGAAATCCTAACCCGATGGTTGATTGTGATTATTAGGAGGTGGCGCCTTTGGAAAGTGATTAGGTCATGATTAGTGCCCTTATAAAAGAAGCCTGAGAGTGCTGCCTTGCTCATTGCACCATGTAAGGACACAGCAAGAAAGTGTCATCTATGAATGAGGAAGAAGGCCCTCACAAGACACTGAATCTGCTGGCACCTTGAACTTCCCAGCCTCCAGAACTGTGAGACATGAATTTCTGTTGCTTATAAGTTACCCAGTCTATCACATTTTGTTATAGTAGGCCAAATAGGCTAAGACACTTGTTAACCCTCCTGAAGAGGGGTGTCATTATAACTATCTGTGTAATTGTCACCTATTGGACAACTATTGACTAAGTGCCTTTGTTCTTAGATGCTTGGCTTAGGCTGTGCCATTTATGGCAAAATGCCAGAAGGATAAAGATATTCATCTAATTAAATAGAAAGTACCCAGTGAAATGTCCCTAAACACTGGATCAAATAATTGAATGAATTCCGCTTTTTACAAAAACTTTGGGACATCTCCTACATATACTTCACTATACACCAAACAGTGGTCCAATTACTTCCACCGAGGATGTCTAACAGAACCAAATGGGCTTAATCTTCCAAAATCATTTCACATCTGTAATAATCATACCTTTCTAAAGCTCCATCTTCCTCACTCTAAGTGATCAAAACTCAGAAAACACAGATTAACTTTTATTATCTTTAAAAGAGTCAGCAGGACATAGAACTCATAATCTTTCCATCTGTTTCTTGATCATCACATTCGAAATGACAAGCATCTTCTTTGGGAGCAATAGTTCTATTATGAGCATCTGGTGGTAGAGAAAAGGAATGCATTGCCCTCTGGTTCATGGTTCCATTTTAGTAACAAAAAAAAAAAATAGGAAGACAGTGTACATTAATAAGTAACTGTAGCATATTTCTCTCCACTGTTGGTACTCATCACTTTTCTAAGAAAGTTAACAATTTAACATATGCCATGAAGTTGGACTTTATCACAGAAGCTAAATTTCTCTAAAAAAATTAATGTTTAAATAGACATTTTACTTTAAGTTGCCTCCTGTAGAGATAAATACAGAAAAGGGGTACAGCAATTCAGTGCAGTAAGCACTTACTATGTACCCACTGTGTGCCTGCACTATTCGGGGAATTTGCCTTTAAGAGGAGCAATTTTGTATTTTTTTCCTTCAATATATTTGAATATTTTCAGGCTGTTTGAATTCTAAAAAATTTTGATACTCAACGTGGAAGTGAATGAAAACGTCAAGCAATATGCATGCCTTAACTGGGAGCAAAACTCAGTTCTTATTTTTTCTCTGCCTGCAAGTGGGAAAATAGACATAAATTACATTCTTTAAAGAAAAAATGTAAAGATTATTTTGTGATCAACATACTTATTTGGAAGCAAAAATTTTGGTGTTTTTAAAGCCAGTAACTGTATGTTAGGCAAAATAGCATCATGCTAACAAAAAGTGTTCAATGTGTGGCTTTTGTGGTGCTGTTTTTCATATGCACAATCTTTCTTTTGTGTAATCACCAGGAAAAGTTGGTCTGTCTATTCTGATTGGAATGTCTGGGAAATTTTAAAAACTCAAAATAAGTATAATCAGGTTTTTTTTGCAAATTAATGTACAAGTTGTAGTAGATAAGGAATATATTAAAATAAGTGCAGAACAGTGAAACAATGTGATTTCCTTCCTTCCTTCCTTCCTTCCTTCCTTCCTTCCTTCCTTCCTTCCTTCCTTCCTTCCTTCCTTCCTTCCTTCCTTCCTTCCTTCCTTCCTCCCTCCCTCCCTCCCTTCCTTCCTTCCTCCCTTCCTCCCTTCCCCAGGCACTGGGCTTTTAATTTCTAACTCCCACATTGGTAATATAAGGAGAGTCACTCTGCTCTCCTGGTCACTGAGGCTTCTCATGCATCAGAAACAACAGCTGTTTTAACTGGCACATCAACACAACCATTCCCAACAGGAAGTGCGTTAGGACAATGAATGTAATTGAAGCTGCAGAATTTAAGGAGGTAGAATACTATCAACCAACTTGGAATGTGGCCAGAATATTGCAACTAATATTTCTTTCCAGAGAAAGAAACATGTCACTGCACAAAGTCATAGCTTCATCTGGACTAAAGGCCTTCTCTCCCTGAAATCTCTGCCTCTCCTCATAATGACTCGCCATGGTTTAGGATTAGTGCAAAAATGCCCAGCATTATATATGAATGGAAACTTCTTTAACTGTATGTTTTGTCATTTTTATAGTTTATAAAACCAGATTTATACAGGATCCATACGGAAAGATAAATAACAGCACAGATAAAATAGCTGGGTTATTGTATGATGAAAGGATTAAATAAAGTATTTTTATTTTACAAATTAAAATTCTAAAACAGATCACTGGAGAACTGGATGACTTACAGTCCCATTCGAGTGATGTGCATTTACGGAGCAGGTGTTGTGCAAAGGATTGGAGCACGAAAGGAATGAAGCTGTCTTTCGACATTTTTATCTCAAGGGAAATCTTACAGAACCAACAGCATAGATGTATACTGAGCCAACAGATGACAAGAGGACTTGCTCCATTCTCTGGAAAATATGATGATAAGAAACAGATTTCAGCTGTTCCTTAAATTTTTCCTCTACTGGACAACAGAGCTGCCAAGAAATGAGGATACACAGATTATGACACAAACATAACCCCTCCACCTGCATCACATCCCAACAAGTCGCAGCATTTCTTTGATTCACATGCAGGAGGCCTACCCACGAAGAGAAATCATCTTCTCATATGAAATATTGTATTCCTTAAAGGCGTCAAGGCAAACAAATGACTATTTCTGTGACATTCTTTAGAAATCGATGCAAAATGCCTCCTAACATCAGTAATCAGAAAATTATGGAAATACTAGCCTAGAAAGCAGAATCCTACTTTCAAACAAAACCATAACCACAACAACGCAAACAGAAAACAATGACCACCACGAAAGCAAAGAAAAATTAGAGGCAAAGTTCTGTTACTATAATTTAAATACACTTTATTTTTCAACTCTTGTGATAAAAATGAAACTTAGGCCTGCTGCGAACATTTGTGGAGGCTGAGGCAAGGGTATAAAAGGTATAAAGGGAAGCCTATATAAACACATATCTTTTGGATCAAGCAAATGGATCTTTCCTTCTACTGTGAAAAATATACTTTCATAACAAATCAAACAAAATCAGAAAATAGATGCAAAGCTATGTTTTCTATATGACAAATTTGGCAAAATATGAAAGCTGAATAACTTTAATTGCTATTATTTGTGTTGGGTGTTCAGTGGATGGGCTAATGATGTCTTGATAAGTCATAAAATGAACAACTGTAATAAATACATTATTATGTTTTCTATATAAAATTTATTTTCTTGAATTCATTTCAGCAAACTCATTAAATATGTTTTTGAAATCAAGATTTTTACATTGTAATTTGTTTTTGAATAACACTAATATTTAAAGAACTAAATACATAATTATATTCAAAGTATACAGAATTTAAATATATTTTCATCAACAATAAATTTATCTAAAAATATAAACATTGAAATGATTTTGTTTTCAAACAAAATTACATTTCTTCTAACATTTGTTAAAAGGTAGAATTCAAATTATAATTAGTAAATATAAATACTTTAAATTATTTAACTAAATCTTATTAAATTGTTTTATGCAAATAAATCAATTTATAACTCTACCATTCAAGGTCCATGTGGTTGCTAATGTAGAGAATCAAAATCACACATTTTATTACTAGACTTACCATCACAAAGTTAAAAGAATGTCCTTCAGCTGCCATGTGCAACAGTTGGGAATACTACACTAAATTTGTGAGTACTGACAGAATCATGAATGGGAAACAGATAAAGAAGAAAGGCACGCCGGGACCTAAGCAGCACAATATGGTGGAGGGTGCTGAAAAAGTAGTTACTGTGGAAGGAAAACCTACCCCAGCTGTTGGGTGACATCATGAGGGAACTCTCTTGCAGTCCAACATACAGAGTCTAAAGATGTGTGATGAACTCGGGCTTGATTCCAGCAGGTATGGCTATCCCGGGAGATTCAATCTGCTGGGTGGGAGTATAGCCAAAGGAGTCTATAGGCATCAGGCTACACTAGAAGTAAAGAGACAGATGGAACTGTGGTTTGAAGTGATATACAGCAGAATCTCCTTGAGGTCCAGGTAACAGAGCTCAGCCTCCATAGAGAAGCCTGTCAAAACTAGGCAGGATGTCAGAGCCCCAGCCAAGTGGGCTCTGGTGCAGGGAAAAGTTCTGGATCCAGGTGGCTTTTGAAATAATGAGAGAAAACCAAAGCAGATGTCTGGATGTATACATAGATTCAGTCAACACAATTGAGGGGAGGGAAAAGCAATGATTCAGTAGGCAAATGATGGGGGTAAAACGGAAGCATATGGGCCCCTGGTCCACAACATTTGCTGATGGTGTAGATGTATTTTCCGCCATGGTGAGAATTGTTTCTGATTTTGGTTGAGGCTGACTTTATACAAAAAGGACATTAGTGGTTATAGGTGAGTGGAGCTCAGGAAGACATGGCTAGACAATATTAAAATAGTGTCATGAAAAGGCAAATTATTTTTAAATACACATATGGGAAAATAATTTATTATTGCTTTAATCCATAGGTCCAATATATTGATGAAGTTTAACGTTTACTATGATGACGTTTTGACCTGATATTTACGGAAAAATTTTGCATGAAACATTATGCAAGATTTCATTATTGATTTCAGGTAGAAGGATATAGAACATTAATTTTGGAAATATTTATTGTACATTTTAAGGCTCTCGACACTGCTATTCCCTATGCATTAAGATAGGGCCCTGTGACTCTGCAATTACCTTAATATGGATGGTTTTTGAGACAATGCTGAATGGGTGAAATTGTGACTGATTTTTAGTATCAAGGATAAAAACATGTCTCTATTATGAGACTAATTTGATCCACAGATCAGCTATGTCTGTGAAAATGCAAATTTCTGAATACAAAATTTTAAAAGAAAGATGAGATTTGTTAAAAACACAAAATGACAGCTAGATAGGAAGAGTAAGTTTTAGTGTTCTATACCACTGAAGTATGACTATAATTAATAATATATAGGTTTAAATAGGAGGATATCGAATGTTCACAACACAAAGAAATGATAAATGTTTGAGATGATGAATATGTTGATTATCCTGATCTGATCACTTCCTGTACATTATATGTATGAAAACATCCCTATGTGCCCCATTATGTGTACAATTATTATGTGACAATTTTACAAAGTTAAATCCACACAAAAAAGATGAGATATATTCTTTCAGGTCTAAAAAAGTATTCTAGATTACTTTTACATTCTAAAAATGACTTTCAATGCTTTCAGTAATACCGACATTGTACAGGATTTCAGAGAAAAAGTTTTAGATTTGGAACTTGGGTTTCAAGGGACTGGCAGTGATAATACAGCATTTGCCTGTTCTTAGTGGCCTTTAAAATTCCAAATCAACAACGTTGTCTTTATATAACACAGGAGATGTATAATCAAGGAGGCACAAAGCCACTTAGTCTTGGAGGCTCTGCACTTTAATAAGAGGTAATAAGTGAATCAGAGGAAGTAGAAATCATTTTTATTGACTTTTTTACTAAAAAGATCCTTTGCTAAATAATATTTTAGTTCCACTGGCTGATCTGAGCTAAGAAATGACCTCTCCTAGGAAATCACTTTGGTGGAAGATTTATTTTGCTGATGTTCAGGAAATACTTTGATTTTAACTGTAATTTCACATTATTTTCTGCTTATATCCTTCAGAAGAGAGCCAACATATCAACCTGTCTTTAAATACATGCTCCTATTTTATTGAAATTATTCTCCAAACAGTCAGCTTATTGAAATAAGTGTTGGCATTACAGAAACATGTTGTAGCGTATATTTTAAAAATATATTTTAGTACGGTAACTTTAAAAAACATACACAAATAAATAATAATAGTGAATTTCCAATATCAGACAACTTGAATAATGAAATGGCATAAAAAGAGGTGCTGTGCAAATATTTATTAAAGATCACTTAAAAGTGATTTCCCAGCATCACTTTTTTATTGTGATAAAAAACACATAACAGTAAATCTACCTTCTTAAAATTTTAAGTATACAGTACAGTATCGTTATCTATATGCACATTGTTATACAGCAAATCTCTAGAATTTTTTTCATCTTGCATGACTGAAACTCTATACCCATTGAACAGCAACTCCCATTTCTCCTCCCCCCAGCCCCTGGTAACCACTTGCAGTATCACTTTTAGTGAATGATCCTTTATTTCTAGAATTATTCAAAAGTACCTATTCACATTATTAAGAATTTGTTTTTGTTTTGAGTTGCTTTTACTAAATAATTGTTTCCAGAATCTTTGAAAGCTTTCCAGGTATGAATAGCCAATGTTTACTTCTTTGTTATCTGGTGTTTCTTTTATAAGACATAATTTTTAAGAGGCAATTTTAATAAGGCAAAGAGACAGGAAATGTAATTGCTTCATCTTTGTGTGTACATTGTATTCTTTAATCTCTGCACCTGGCCTCAAGGTAAAAGGCTAATTTTTCTGTCTATAAAATGTTTGATAAGGTATTTCTTGATGTCTATCTGTGCATAATGGCATTATCCTCTGCTTGGCTCTCAAAATTATTTTGGGACATAAAACTTCTAACAGAGGTAGTCCATTCCCTGCTTGAATCTTAGCTTCAGATTGGAAATATAATGACTTCTTTTATGATTGGCAAAATGTAAAAATGATCGATCCTTTGAATTGCAGCTTAAAATCACTCTGGGTCAGAATCAATCTATCTCCACTAGGAATTTTTATGGTATGCTCCTAGAAGTAGGTAACATGGTACAATTACTGGCTGGGCCACTAACCCTGAGACTGAGGTCTATCTTTATTATCAGCTGAAATGTGAAAACTGACTAGGACACATGATATATGCTATTTGCTGAGAACCAGTGATTTATATCTGAAGTTTAAACACCCTAATGTTTCCAAAGATACTGTCTGGTTATGAAATATCACAAAAGTAAAAACCGAAGATGGAATGGAAACCATACAAAAATATAGAATGTTTTGTTGGCATGAATATGCAAGAGAGAGAGAGACACACACACACATACACACCCCCAAGAGGGAGACAGAGTCAGAGGAAGAAAAAAAGTTAAATACTAGAAACTTGTAATTATATCCATTAAAATCACTTATCTCTTGTGAATACTAGTGACTAGTGTTCTCCATGTGAGAGTGCAGACATGAGTGATAATTCTAGGTAAGTTCAAATGTTATGTTACTTTTACTGCATGTAATAAATTCTTCATTTTGAATATAAAGAAAAATACATATGGAACAAATACTT
The DNA here is from genome assembly GCA_004363605.1 of Indri indri. Lineage (NCBI taxonomy): Eukaryota > Metazoa > Chordata > Mammalia > Primates > Indriidae > Indri > Indri indri. The sequence continues at coordinate 34,395 of RJWJ010012463.1, read as the reverse complement.
TAAGAATATTGATTAGAAGGGGTGAGCCACATATCTTAATCCCATATTGCCTGTTTTACTAGCTGATATTTTAAGCCATATATGTTCATACTACTTTTCATACAGAGCAACTCACTCAGGGAACAGACATAATGCCATTCATATACCTAACTGCCTACATATACATAATCACATATCTAAGTATAAATACACTCAGGATATAAATAAATTTAGAAGAGGTAGAAGAAAACAACAGCTAAATAATAGGGACTTAAAATAGCAAATGGAAAAAAATGTTTACATGTTGTAATTAAATAGAGGTAGGGAACAAGTTTGAAAAAGAAGAACAAAACTGTAGGAATTATACTATCCAACTACAATAATTATAAAGCTGCAGTAATTAATGCAGTTTGATATTGGCATAAAAATAGACAAAATGATAAATGGATAGAATATATACCCAGAAATATGTCTACATATATATGTCAACTGACAGAGATGTAAAGGCAATTCAGTGGAGAATAGACTCTTTAGTAAATTGTGCTGAAACACTTGGTTATCCAAGGTCAAAAAAAAGAACTTTGAGCCACACCTCACCCCACCTGTAAAAAGTAAGTCTAAGTGAATTATGGACCTAACTTTAAAACCTAAAAATATAAAACATCTAGAGAAAAACAGAAGGAAATCTTTGTGAACTTGGATTAGGCAGACATTTCTTAGATACAATATCACAAACATGCTCTAAAGAAAATAAAAGATAAATTAGATTTAATGAAAATTAACTTCTGCTCTTTGAAAAACACTGCTGAGAGAATGAAAAGACAACCATAGGCTGAAAGAAAATGTTTGCAAATTAAACATATAACAAAGTACTTGTATCTAGAATAAAGAACTTTCATAATTCAATAATAAGAAAACAATGCAATTTTTTAAATGAGCAAAAAAAGTCAGAGAAATTTGAAGCATGAGGAAGACTCTGTGTACCATTGCTCATTTCCAAATGGAGGGGCCGTGTGAGAAGGAATGTGGGTAGCCTCTGAAAACTGAGAGGCAAGGAGATGGAGACATCAGTCCTACAACTGCAAGGAACTGAATTCTGCCAACAGCCTGAATGAGTTTGGAAGTGGATTCTTTTCCAGACCCTCCAGATCTGACCCATCCATTCCCACCTAGTGAGACCTTGAGCTGAGAACCCCATAGAGCCATGCTGAACTTCTGACTATAGAACTGTGAAATAATATATGTGTGTTGGTTTAAGCAGGTAACAACAACAAAAAAATGGGAGGGGTAAATGATTTGAACTGACACATCACCAAAGAAGACGAGTAGGTTGAAAATAAGGACACAAAAAGATGCTCGACATCATAAATATTATGGAAATGTAAATTAAAACTATAATGAGATACCGCTACATTACCTACTAGAAGGTCTAAAATGAAAAGGGCTGATCATATTAAATGTTAACAAGGATGTGGAGTAAATGCAACTATTATAAACTGCTTGTGAGAATGTAAGAAAAAGGGTATAACAACTTGGGAAAATGGTTTGACGGTTTCTTAGAACATTAAACACTACTGACTAAATGTCCCAGCCATCCCACTCCTAGGTATTTATCCAAGAGATATGAAAACATATGTCCACACAAAAATTTTCATGAATGTTCATACTAGCTTTGATTTCAATAGCCAAAAACCGGAAACAACTCAAATGTTCACTAACAGATACATGGATAAAGAAACTGTAGTATAACCCACAATAGAATGTTAGTCAGAAATAAAAAAAAAAAAGAACTGGTAATATGCACAAAAACATGGATGAATCTCAAAATAATTATGTTGAAAGAAAAAACAGAGCACATAGTGTTATTTCTATTTATATAAAATTTTAGAAAATGAAAAGTCATCTATATTGACAAAAATCAGATCTATAGTTGCCTGGGTCACACATTTGCATTATGAATCAGAGGAGACAATTGGACAAAATTATCATTGGCAATGGATCATAACCTTGAAGCCTAGCACTTGCATGTGATTAACTGCAGAAAACAGGTTGTAGAGGGATGAGAGCTTCTGACCCGGGTTCCCCCTTGGTGCTCAGCTTAGAACTGATGAATTCAATGTTGTCTTCATCATTTGTCCACTTCAATCCAAGGACTGACCTTGCAGGACTGACTGCCAAGAAAATAAATGTCTTAGCTTCAAATCTATCATTGCAGGCAATCTATTTTATTAGTTTGTATATCTTAGGGCAGATCTTCACAACATATATGAAGGTGACTTTGTTGTTTTGTGCATTAAGTTTTAAATGCTTTTGTAGGAGCGAAATATGCAAAAATGAAGTCATAGATTGAAAAGGACAAAAAAGATCAAAGACAGAAAATTTGGAAAGAAAAGCACAGGGTGTGGAAGTCTATATGTAAGGCGATAAATATGTAATTCACTTAATAAAGAAAGTAATAGCATTACAAATTGCAAGATATTTAATTTTTAAATGGGCAACTTCATTAAATCTATTGCAAAAGTTTTACGTACATTGACTTTCTATCATTTATTCTTAGATTAATAGGTGAAACTGCAAATAGACTTTCTAAAGGAAATATTCATTTTGTAGGAATAATAAATGGATTAAACATGTCTTGTGAGGTACAAATTTGTAGTGGGGTTTTTAAGATAATATTTACTTTTATAAATTATTTGGTTTTTCAAATTATAATTCACATTAATACTTTCATTGCATTGGAGTTTGGGTTATGATATTAATCTTAACTATTCTTCTAATGGACAGTATGGATTATGTTTAAAAATATATATGCATTATTTGAATACATTTATTATTACAGATGTGTGTGTGTGTGTGTGTATGTTTTTTAGGGGAGGGTTTCTGTTATAGATTACAGTGTAGTCTGCAGGTTTCTATACCAGATTGGCGGAAAAAAATCAGGTAGACAAAGGGAGACTTCCATAGTATCTTATCCAAAATGATCTGAGGGAGGGTAAAGGAGGGAGAATACAAATTTTACAAAGGATCTTGCCTGTAGCCAGGAATTCCCTCTCCTGAAGTAGATCCTAAGTGGGATGTGGTCTTTTGAACGGGAGAACGAGCAACAAGACTATACTGAGTAGTGGTTAAAGGAAAGACTTTTTGAATTAAAAGACATGAGTTCAAATGTTAACTCCACCACTTAGAGGTTATAAGACTATGGACAATTTACTAATCCTCTGTGAGCCTTCACTTCCTTATTCATAAAATACAGATAGCAATGGTATCTACCTCTCTGGGCTATTGTGAGGATTAAATGAGATAATAAATGAAGGTGCTCAGTATAATGCTGAAAACCTAGAAATGCTCAATAGCTGGTAGCTATTTTATGAATATAAGCAGCTCATACATGGGAGCAGAGAAGTTCAGAGCAAATGATTAAGGACTAAAGCTTTGACCAATGGGAGGATGTTGGCAACTAGCTTTTACATGAGATCCACTGGAAGACACAGGTGGTGGTGGTCAGCAGTGTAAGCTGCTCTGTGCAATATATTAGCCACTAGCCACATGTCACTAAATTTAAATTAATTAAAATTAAACAAAATTAAAAATTCAGTTCCTTAATCCCACTAGCCACATTTCACATCTAAATTGCTCAATAGCCACATGTAGCTAGCTAGTGGTTACTATATTGGCCAGCACAGATATAAAACCACCTTTGCAGAAAATTCCATTGGTTATTGCTGAACATCAAGGCAGCATTCATGAATAGCGGGTTAATTTAACTAATATCTGCATCAAACCTAATTTGCCTTCTACTCTTTATCTTTTATTTTACAGAATCTAAGTCTTATCAAATTTTTTTTGCCCAAGATTCTGTGCAAATTCTTCAAGCTGTTAGAATATTTTTGATCACTGTTTATATCAGTGCGTGTGAATACATTTTCGGAGATTCTATAAAGGAGGCCGTCCTTTTCTTGATTGAATTTCTGAATTCTATCATTAGCCTCAACATCTCTGCAATTATCCATATCTGGTTATTAACATGTTATTTCTACACTTCTCCTCCTCTCCCCCCCTCCCCCCACAACATCCTCTGAATTAGAAGCTGGGGAGACTGTAAGATTCTTAAAGAGATCATTGTTTTGATAGCAGCTGGTTCTTAACAGCCCTGGTTTTGTGACAGAGGTGACAGGATCTGTTTCTGTGGCCGCATTGTCTTAATTATATTCCTCATGTATCACAAGCCTTGGGATAAAGTGATGTTATGCATTGTAGTGTCTGCAGGCTGGTAGGCTGGGAAACATCTAAATGTAACACGTGTAGCCAATGAATTTACTGCCATTAGTTAACCAAGCAGCTCATGTGCCTGTTTCAGCTCCCTGACCCACATTTCATCCATGCTCTGCTGTTTTTCTCCCGCAGGGTTATTTCCTGAGTAGAGCCCAGAGCTCATGAGTCCCCCAGCAGAGAGCTCTGTTCTGACCTCCCCAAACAGGCAGTTTCACCTGCTGGGCTAGTGTTTTCCTGCTTCCTAGTCAATCTGTTAAGATTTTAGCAGGAGATTCTTTTCAGAAAACATATGGGAGACTGTAATTATTTTGGCCTGGTACAGTTTTAGAATTGAAAGAGTAAGGAAGAGGTGCAAGTCTTCTGCTCATAAATAACCAAATGTGTGGGCATTTTAAAAAGCATTCTGTGCAGCAACAGAATTTACGTGCTACATTTCACCCCTGGCATACTTTCCCAATGAATTGTTCAAAGAGAAGTTATATTAGGACAAATAGAAACGATGACCATGACCAGATGTGGATTTTTAGTTAATATTCATGCAACACCCAAAGGGAAGATAGTATTGTGCAATAAACTAAAAATGTCTTAGGCAAATAAGGAAATCTTTACCCTGAGGAACTGGCACTGCAAAGGTATGAATTATACAACAAAGGACTGGGAATGCAGAACAAATGCAGGGTAGGTTGGGGCAACTATAAAAAGGAATTCATTGAGGAAGTGGTGAGGTAGCAGATGTGTGGAACCTACTTCGGGAAAATAAGGGCTTAGCACTTTTTTGGCCAGTAGTGTGTCTAAGGTAGAAAACTCAAGCCAACCAGTCTAATTTCCTTCATCTGTGGAGAGCAGCAGTAGCTTTAAATAGAACATACATATATTCAGAACCGAGGCAGCAATCTCACATTGAATAAGCACACCTTAATAAACCAAAAAGCTATGTCCCCAGATTTTTAAATGATCTCCAAGGATAGTGATGACATCTTTAATCTGATTTTCCCCTTAAAGTTGTTCAAGGAAAGTAGAAAATGCAGGAATTGGCTGCTTCTCAGCCCTTGGAGAGCAATCTGCAAGAGGCCATGGCTTAATGTGCTGGAAGGATATTGAGACCCGCATTAAATTATAAGAGAAAAATTTGTTAAAAGCAACAAATTTCTCAAACACAGCTGGATTTCCAGACTTCCATTTATCAGTGACAGCAAGATGTGCCACGTTACGGCCTATCTCCCAGTCTCCTAGGCTTCCATTTCAGAGGACTTAGGGGTGGGGAGAGGAGAAATGGAGATGGAAGAGGGTAGAAATGTTTATTTAAAACTACTGGAGCCTCAAAAATGGAGACAGCTCTGGAAAAGGCTTACTAGCTTTTAACATGCTGAACCCAAAGCTCTCTAATTTTATGCCTTTGTCCTCTTAATTATTGAAGAGAGCTGTCCGTATATGTGACTTCTCACCCTGGGTGTTCCTGCAGATTTGATGCATTCTTAAGAATTTTTAACCTGTTTTCTCGCTCTTGCCTTTGCTAATTCTTTCCCATCACTGACATTGACAACAAACCAGTTTATTTTCTCAGAATGAAAATGTGTGGATTTTCAGTTGTTTTATAGTTTCTTTTAAGCATATTTATTTGTCCACTTATTAACCGTCAACAATTTTTCTTTTTTTTTTTTTTTTAGTTTCTTCTACATGTCCAAATGTTATAGGTTCTGGGTGTGGAAAACAAGACTGATGAGGCCCTTGCCCTCACAGAGCTTCCGTTCAGTGGTGATCCAGAGACAAATGCATATTGTGAAGAAATGAACACAGGGTGATGGGATTGAGAATGATGGAGGAGAAGGAGGAGGCTACTTTTTAGTTCCGAGATGACAGCATTCGAACTATGAATGGTGAGAAAGAGCTAGACAAGGTCTGGCGAGAAAGTATTCCATGTAGGATGAAAAGAAAATGGTAAGTTCCTGAGGAGAAGAATGTTATGTGTTGTGCACATATGAGCACAATGTGAAGGGGGAGAGACAGGGCCAGATGATGGCTGGTCTGGCCGTGGTAAGAATTAGAGTTTTCCTTGCTGTGCAACAGGAAGTCACTGAACATTTTTAAGTGGGGAGCATATAGGTTTTCAAAAGAATCTTCTTGTCTAGTGCCTGAAATTAAGACAGGGGAAGGAAGGGATTGTAGGAGTAGATGTAAGGAGACCACTTAAAAGGTTACTGGATTAGTCCAGGCAAGAGATGAAGGTGGCTTGGACTAGGATTGCAGCAGTATGGATGCGATGGCATATGTTTTTGAGCTAAATGTCCAGATTTTAGTTAACAAGTAATAGGAAAAGAAGAAGTTGGAGAACATAATAATAATATCATAGCTAACACTTCTGTACTTTCAAGGATTCTTTTAGGTGCTTTACATATGCTAACTACTTTAATCCTCACAATAATAGTATTCATAAGATAGGTACTATTATTATCACTATTTTATAGATGAGAAAACAGATGCATAAGGAGGTTGAGTTACTGGTCAAAGGCCACCTAAATAACAAATAGCAGAGTACAGACTCAAACGCAGGCATCTCATTCTACAGTATGTGTTCTTCCTCCAGTGCACTAGCACATAATATGTAGACACACAATACATGTATCTCAACATACAAGTGCAGCAGAGAGACACACAAGATCTTGATGAACCAACTCATAGGATTTAAAAAACATTTCAACAATAAGCAGAGATCATGGGGAAAAAAAGGTAAAAGATCAGTCCCCAGTTTTAAAACAATAATTATTTTTTATATATGTTTATATATATTTTTCCCAGGGCACAAACATGTGCCATTGTAGATGGCATAATAGGTATAATAAATATTCATTTCACTTGTGTCTATACAGCTTTCACAGATTTTCTGGTGAACTCAGGAAAAGATGTAGCTCTGTTTTGCAGAAGCCCAAACAATAGTATTTACTTTTCGGGCCACTGCCAGACATCCAGGGGGCTCAGTTTCTTGCCACAGTTCTGGAGAACTTGCTGGTTAGGTGCTGCTCTTGGAACGGGTGGTAGGCAGCCTGCGCGGAAGAGAGATTTGTTTTCCATGCCTTGTGGTTACTATGCAGCAGGGGGCGCTGCAGTAGTGCTCATCGTGGTCCAAGGGAGCCACTCGGCCAGCCAGAAAGGGGACAAGCCAGGAGGAGGTGTGGCAGGCAGCCCGCGGTCCTCTTTGGTCTTGCAACTTTAGTACCCAGAGCTTGTTCTACACGGGCCATTCTTCTACACCATATTTCATCATGTTGGATGTCTTCCATCCAGTGCTCCGTCCAGGCGGAAAGGAGAGGGCATTAGCTTCCCGCCTTGTTGTGTTTAAGGGTAGCGCTGTACCCGGTTGCACTCGAGGCTTCCCTCATCTGTGTTCTCAGGGTCAACTTGACGGTCTCCCTGAACCCACAGAAGGCCCCCTGGGCAGTCGCTGCGGGTGGGGTGTGTGTGTGTGTGTGTGTGTGTGTGTGTGTGTGTATGTCTTTCTTTCCTCTCATTGGATCCTGTCTTTTTAACCTTACTGACCATTTCTCTCTCTACACGTCTTCCCATCGACATTGGGGCCATCCGTTGTCTAAGAGCTGAAATCGCTTCTTCCTGAGATGGCCCCCAAGCTCTCCAATACCCCTCCCACCCCCCGTTTCGGCTCGCACCCCGTGCGCTTGTGTGAGAGATCGCCTGTGTGTTTGTGGCAACCGGGGCTGCGGCAGTCGCCAAACCTGTTCCTGCTCTCTCGGTGCTCAGAAGTCTGTCCAGCTGACCGGACTTACGCCTGGCAGCGCTTGGCACACACGGCGCCGGGCCCGAGACCGAGCCCGCGCCAGGCGCGGTCAGGCAGCAGCGGGGCGAGCGGGCGCGTCCTCCTCGCCCTCCTCCTCCTCCTCCGGCTTCCCCTCCCACGGCGCGCTCTAGCTCTAGCTACCCCTTCGCGCTCTCTCCCGCACTCGCCCTTGGGTCCCGGGAGCTTTCCAGAGTGAAATCGAAGGTGAAAGAAACAAGAGGAGGGCGGGAGGCTGGTAGGAGGAGCCTCCAGCCCCGGGAGGGGAGGGGGCGAGGGAGGAGCCTCCCCAGCCAGGGGGGCAGGGGGAGGAGCCTTCGGGGAGGATCCGGGTGGAGACAAGGGCTGGGCAAAGCCGGGATGGAGGGCTGGCCACGCAGGCGCGGGGGGCCGCGTCGAGAACCCCACGCGGGAGCTTCTGGAGTCTCCAGCCACCGCTTCTCACTTCATTGGAGAAGAGGGCTGGGGCTGGGGCCGGGAGGGAGCTAATAAAGAGTGAATGTGCAGCAGCCGCCGTGGCGGCCGGAGTCCGCCCGAGCGCCACCGGAGCAGTGCGCCCGAGAGGCGGCGAGGGGAGGCGGTTCGCCTCGTCCCTCCCACCCGCCCTTCTTTCTCTCTCTTCCTCCAGCTGGTCCCAGAGCCCGGCTCGGTCGGGTCCCTGTGCCCCCATCCCGCACTCTTCCACCTCCTCCGAGTCCCACTCCTCACCTAGGGCGCCCCGAACTGCCATGGGTTAGGGTGGGTGCCGCGAGCCGCGTGAAGGACCAGCTCTGTGCATCCGCCGAGGGACGCGGAGCCCGAACGCCGCTCGCCGCTTGCGGGCGCTGGGCATGGGGAGTGCGGCGTGAGCCCGCACCCGGGGAGGACGCAGAAGCTGCGGAGACGCGAGCAAGGAGGAGGAGGAGAGGAGCCGTGGATTGGAAGGACCCGAGGGAGGGAGAAGAGGGAGGGTGGGGAAGCGAGGGAAAAGTGAAGCTGGGAGGAGAAGGCGGCGGAAGGTGGGGATTGATGCTTCTGTTTTTTGTTGCCGCTGCTGCCCTCGCGCTGGGAGCCGAGCCGGAGGGAAGGCGGTGGAGAGATGATTGCAGAGTTGGTGAGCAGCGCTCTGGGGCTCGCCTTGTATCTCAACACCCTGAGTGCGGATTTCTGCTATGATGACAGGTAAGGGGGCGAGAGGAAGGGGCGACGGAGCTGCAGGGGGCACTCCGCCGTGGCTCTGGAGCTTCCTGCTTTAAGGTTCAAAGTGCGTCTAGGGGGAACTGGTTCAGCACCTGAAGGTTCAGGCGACACGTAAACATTAACACCTAAAGCAAACACCGGGGACGCGAGCGCGCTGGGCGGGCTGAGGGAGTTTCCGCTCCTAGTTTGCAGCAGCAGGTTCTCTTCCTTGCTTCTTGGCTGTTGGCAGCCGCTTAAGTTTCTTAGCGGAAATCCCGGCAATTTGGGAAACTGTTTAATGAACGTATTTTTTTAAAAAAAGTCTTAGGTATTGCTTGGTGCAACACAAGCACATTAAGTGATTTTACGTCTGGGGTGGAAGGAAGCCGCTCCCCGCCCCTTAATAGATCTTCCCTGTACCATTTCCTTTTTATTGATGGGACACTTTTATTTTCCAAAGTTAAAACACACGTTTGACAGTTGCCAAAATAGTGAAAAGAGAGATCGTTCTCTGCTTCAGCTTTCCCTTTTGACGTGTACAGGACTTTACTTAGAGCCAACATAATGCTGCTGATGGGCTCCCGCCTCCCCAGCCTCCCGCAGCAATCGATGGGGCAGCACTTTATAAAAGCCTCTGCTTTCATTTCTGTTTGAGAGTTTTACGTTGGATGTCAGTGATTCTTTTGTGCTAATTGGGGAAGAAGACGCCCCTAGAGACCAAAGTTGTCTTTTGTACTTGGGTTAGTTTGGGTGGCTAATGAGACCTGAACTGTGTTGTCAGAGAAACTGCATCGATTTCTGGAAAATGTCACAGTTGTGTTGGTATCTCTACCTATTTTTTAAACGTTGTTAGTGTTGAGAAACTGATGAAAGGCTCCAATAGCCATTAGGGAAAATTCCAATTTGTGCCTTTCCGGTGACTTAATCTGATTACAATTAAAACAGATGCATAATTAAAATATATTAGGGAGAACAGCACGCCTGGCTAAACTTATTAACCGTCCTGGGGTGTTTCATGCTCCATTGAAATTAAACCATCCAAAAAGTGAGCACAGATTTACTTTGACAGCTTTTCAGCAGCCTCTCTGGGCTATGGAAAGTGAATGGATCCCCAGGGTTAGGGCGAGGCAGTGAGTGAACTTAAGCAAAGTGGTTGATAGGAGAGGTGAAGGCAGAATCTTCTCCTGGTGGTAATTAGCCGTATTCTGTATCCTCTAGTGTGCCCACTCACCTGCCAAAAGCATGTTTATGGATGTATGCCTCAAATCAGGGAATCTTGGTTCACACCCATGTAGATTATGAAATCCCCTGATAAGAGGTGCAAGAACATTTCAGCAAAACCTTCTTACTGTGTTTCCTGTAGTGCCTAGCAGAGGCTAGTTGGTAGGAAGCCACTGTTAGGCATAAACTTTTCCTGAACTTTTAAGCAGTGTATTGATTTTAGAAAATACACTACATGGTCTGAGAAATGGTCTGTGCAAAACAGTGAGCTGAGCTGGTTCTGTTTTCTCCTATTTTGTGTTATGGTGCACCTGCTATTTCTAGTGTGTTGGGTGAAAAATCCCTTGCTCCCAAAGATGGGGGACTTTTCACTAAAAAGAGCTCAGGATTGAGTCTGGGCAGTTACTGGCTCTGTTGGCGACAGTTTGAATAGTAAGCATTTAAACCAAGAATATAGAGCTTATAAAAAGAGAAACTTACTGTATTACTGTAACTATTGTAGAATACAGTGATAAATCAAGCATTCCTATTGTATGCTCTTGTTAACTGCTGTCCAGTTCTTAAGAAAGTGTATGTTGGAAGAAAGCATTCTTAAAAAATTAGGGAAAGATCCAAACTAAATTTGGACATACATTTTTCTGTAGGTCTAATGCTCATTCTGTGCTCTTGAGTCATCAGTCAGAAGTGTTAGGACTTTGTAACTTGGGGAAAATGGTGTAAGTGTGATGAAATTAGTTGTGCTTTAGTGGTTGACAGTTGTTAGAAGTTCTTCACATGCTGTAGGTCGAACGGAGTGTTACAATTCCTAACTTCTACCTTCTAGCTACATAGATGACTTTATTTTGATGATTTGCCCATATCTTCTAATTGAGAGCATGCTCAGTGTGATATATAGATAGCATACATTGTTAAGCCAGCTTGTAAATGTGAATTATACTTTGCTGCAATTTAAAAAGTATATTAGACTCCGATTTCTTAGTAGCATAACTGCATTTGCCATCATATACTCTTAAGAATGTGAAGTCTTAAGAGCAGCAAACTTTGTTTTTATGTATCCTAGAAATTATGAGATATGTATTAACAGGAGCACTGAACTTATTTGTTGTATGCACAGCATATTAAAGGGATTCATTGCCAAGGTGCACTATAAATTGTGGCTTTTCAGATACAGTTTCTATCTGACTGCTGTAACTCACTGGTGTGTGAGGGGGGAAGAGAGCTGGGGGCCAAGTGTAAATTGGAGGATGATAATAATGTGTTTATTTCCACTACTCCATTTCAGACTGCAAAGATTCATGTTTAGAACGTTGCTTGAACTCCATCTGTGGATTCTGCTGCCCCCCAGGAACTTTTGTGAAGTACAGTTCTGTAAGGAGAGGCCAATGCTGGAAGTAAAAAGAGCAGCTCTCAGGGAGATGGCTCTTGTCTGACTTGCTTAACTAAATCAGGACTCCACATTTTAGCCTGAACAATCTGGCATTTGCTATAGGAGGGCTTTATATTGCTTTCGCTTAAACATTATTGCTGTGGTACTTCTCAAAGTTATCATTTCTTTTAAATATAGTGATCAAGTTTACTTTATATTATATATATATGTATGTGTGTGTGTATATATATATGGATAATTACTTTCAGTGTTTGATGTAGCTTGGTTGAAATTGTAAGTGGTAACATGAAACCTTCTTATAACAAAAATCAATGTCTCTGGCAAAATTTAATATTTTACAAGTGTTTCTATGCTAAACTTAAGAATATATGATGAAACAAACAGTAGAAGAGAAGAATTCACAGTATCTGATGAAAAAGCCTTTATGGTTTCAGCTTCATCCTCACTCCTTTTGCCTTCAATCTAGTAATGACTGTATTGAATCTTAAGTTGTGGTGAGAGTAAAACTGAAATTAAAAATATGCAGTCTTTGCCAAGTTTTAAGTCACATTGTATGTGACTCCTTGAAGGATTTTTCTCTTATTTTCTGGAGAAATTTGGTTTAGGTCGGTGGGAAAAACTTGCTGACCCCAGATTTTCTGCTTCCTTATATATTTATTGAGCCCAACATGGCATCATTTCCCTTTCATCCTCTTTAAAAATACTGTTATGAGTTTCTCATGGGGATAACAGCATGAAAGGAGTCAGTTTACTTCAAAGCAGACAAAGGTAAACCGTAAATTGTTTTGAAGCTTATTTCACTTTGCACATACCATCTAATTGATGGCATACCCTTTATGATATATAGACAAGTAAATAATATAACTTCTATGTGTTTTTAATTCTTAAACATTTTTAATTCTTTCATTAGTTTTAAACAAGAATATTTGAGATTTGGAAAGCAGAAAATGTATTTGTGGCTCCTTTGAAGATCCTTTTCCTTTTTGCCCATTTTGGGTTTATAAAACCCAATCACAATCATTAATGTTATCTACAGGTCTCATAGCTGTTCCATTGTGCAATAATTTTGTGAAACTTGGAGAAACAACTCCATAGCAGAAATTTCTACTCTTAAAACTACCCAAAACTCTTAATAGCATTTCTAGTTCAGTTTTTCGTTTGGGCGTATATGTAAATCTCAGTTTTTATGGAAACGTTAGTTAAGATTTTTTTAAGGCTAGGTTCAGTGGCTGGTAATCCCAGCACTTTGGAAGGCTGAGGCAGGAGGATTGCTTGAGGCCAGGAGTTCAAGACCAGCCTGGGCAACATAGAGAGACCCCCATCTTGACAAAAAAATAAAAAAATTAGTTGGGTGTGGTGGTACACACCTGTAGTTTTAGCTACTTGGGAGGTTGAAGTGGGAGGATCGCTTGAGCCCAGGAGTTCGAGGCTATGGTGAGCTGTGATTTGCTGCTGCATTCCAGCCTGTGTGACATAGCTAGGCCCTGTCTCATAAAAAAAATTATAATGATTTTGATTAATATTAACAATTTTTTAAAAACTTTTTTTTTCTGAAGATATTCAACTGTTCCTTCTACTTTAATGTTATTGTTAACTTGAGATTTTGACTTGGTCTGATAGGAATCCCTTGTGAAATATCAATCACTCTATTAAATTTGCTCTAAAGAGTTCTCTCTAATATATTAATACTTGTCTTGGACCAATCTGGGATTGTTATCTTAAAATTCAAGTGTGTTTAACCACTGAAGGCATGTCTGGTATTTAGTAAAAGCATGTTTAAAAAGAATTACTATAAAATTAAATAAGGGAGAAGCTTGCTTTATATCAGTGGTTGTCTTATCAGGTTATTGGAAGAAGCCAATTTGCCCAGAAGCATTGTTTTACTCTTTAGTTTCCTTTCCCATTTAAAATACACTGGAAGAATGCAGTTGAATACAATTTATAGATTATGAATTATTTTATATGACATTTTATTTTCTAGCTAAGTTTTGGTTGTTTAAACAACTCTATTTGGAAAAGGTTCATTTTGCTCTTTTGAATAAGTACATCACTTACCAGTAAAATTAAAATTAGGTGAAGTCAGTATGGACCACTTTGCCTTATTTCTGTTGAGCCTGTCACATGATGTTTATCATAACAAATGACCCAAATACAGCCACTGAACGGACATGTACAAATGCCATAGGGAAAATTGCTTGCCAGCCATCTGTCTCTTAGTTGTTTCATATATATACACATGGAAGCGTGCATGCGCACACACACGTGATTATTAATTTACATTGGTGATTCTTTGCGCTGTTGTCTTATCATCTGCACTTATTAATAGTTTTTCAGCACTGATGTGACCCTATGGTAATATTAAATTCTCTGCTGCTGTAATTCTGAAATAGTTACAACCTTTTGGATTTCAACATAAGTTAGGATCACAGTTTGTCTTCCTAATGTCTTTGTTGTTGTTCAGCCCACTAAAAGCACTTGTGTAAAATGCGCGTGATGGTGCAGCTGTTTTTCATAGGCTAAGGGTGCATTTTCTGTAAAACAGAGTATCATGTTCTTCATGATATTAGGAAAGGACAAAGTTCACCCTTAAGGCACTCTGAAAAATCTGTGGCTGACAAACCTACTTTCTTATATCTTTATTATTCTCATTCAAAGTGTTTCTAACACAGTAACATTCATCTTTTAACCTTCTTGGTTCTCTCTTGGGAGCTAAGGATTGTATTAGCTTTGGGTATTTAATGGCTTCACAAAAGTGACAAGTGTGGTGGCAGCCTTGAAGGAAAGGACCAATCAATGGCTTATTGAATATAAAGACCTCTTCTGTATGAACAGCTATTCTCAGGAGCTTATTTTAAAAAAAGGTAAAGGGACATTTCATCAGGGCTGCATACCTTCTGTTTTTCATAGAATTGAAAAGGTATGCTATTTTAAATAAGTACAGGTGTAATTATAAACAATGCTAGATGGCTTCTTTGTGATTTTTTTAAATTTTTAATTTATTTTTGTTGAGATGGGATCTCTCTGTGTTACCCAGGGTGGTCTCAAACTCCTAACCTCAAGTGATCCTCTCGCTTTGGCCTCCCATAGTGCTGGAATTACAGGCATGAGTCACAGTATCTGGTTTCTTCTTTGAAGATTTGATTTGTATGGCTTTTGAGGAATCAACTGCTATAATTAATAATTCACTAATTACGAATACTGCTAGACATAGGCTTTTTATATATGTGGTACATAATATATATACAATAGCTGTTCACCTTATTAACAGGCATCCTACTAAGCATTGTCTTTTCTTACCTGTATGTTATTAGGTAGTATAAAGCGTTTGAATCTGGAAGTCTGATGATGACCTATAAAAATGCTGATCGGTTGCCCTTTGGCAGATAGAATTTCATTTGAATTTACCTTTTTGGGGGTTACTCTTTAATTTCTTTTTCTTTTTTTTTTTTTTTTGAGACAGAGTCTCACTCTGTTGCCCTGGCTAGAGTGCCGTCACATCAGCCTAGCTCACAGCAACCTCAAACTCCTGGGCTCAAGCGATCCTCCTGCCTCATCCTCCCGAGTAGCTGGGACTACAGGCATGAGCCACCATGCCCGGCTAATTTTTTCTATATATTTTTAGTTGTCCGATTAATTTCTTTCTATTTTTTAGTAGAGACAGGGTCTCGGTCTTGCTCAGGCTGGTCTCGAACTCCTGAGCTCAAACGATCCGCCCGCCTCGGCCTCCCAGAGTGCTAGGATCACAGGCGTGAGCCACCGCACGTGGCCTCTTTAATTTCTTATTCATGTTTACTTTCATTGATACTCACATTTTAAAACTTCCATTGGGACTCTTGTTAGCTTCTTTTCCAGAACATCGACGCTTAACATACATGGTTGGTGGTTTTACCTGGCCTTATTTTTGGTCTAGTGCTCATTGGTGCTTTAGTCATACACCTGGAAACTATGAAATACCTCCCCCAAAATGTCTCCTTCCTAGTTGTCCAGGTCCGTTGCTTTTTTTGGAGATCGTCAGTGGCTGAACTCTTTGGGTTGACTGGATACACCTCAACTGGTCATGGGGATTGAAGACTTGCGCCTTAGAGATTTTTAACCATATTTTTGAGGCAGTTCATTCCAACAAGATGCAGCGCTATCAAATTTCTATCGATCCCTCGTCTTCTCTTTTTCTCCTCTCTGACATTTTAGCTTTTTAATCACATTTGTCAGTTTCTTAGATACTCAAGGTCTCTAGAGTAAAAGATATAAATGTTTAAGTCTTTCAGAAACTTTTGGTGTTACATTTTTGGGTTTACAACTCTGACCTTTTATCTTTACAGATAAATGGGAAATAAGTAAACCTGTCTGCACAGGAGAATTTTGAAGAAGGCAGGAGCACTGAAATAACTGTTTTCAACATTCAATATTAAAAGTTATTGTCGTGTTTTTAGAGTAGTTTATTTAAGTACATTTCATAAGATGCAGTTAATTTTAAAAAGTAGAAATTACTGTTTTAGATGAGATGGAGAGAAATATTTTGATTTGCTCATTTCTAGAAAATTAATGTGGAAAAGAGACAAGAATTGGAAATTCTAATTCCAGGTTTAGATTCCATTTTATTATGGAATTAAATAGAATTACATGTATATTTACATGTTTGAAGGTTATGTAAGTGCCACATTCCTTCAGGGCAGTGCTATTGTATCTGTTTTAGAAGTACCCTAGTATTTGGCAGAGGAGATGCTATTTGCTTATGATAATTTGACATAGGCTTGTTTCTTGATTTCTTTGGCAGGGCATTTTGTGATATCAGAGTGAGACATGGTATGAAATGTGGCACAGCATGTAGTTATAGTCAGGTGACTGGCTAAATTACACGATTTGTCAAATAAAACATATTAGTGCCCTTGGAATAGGCAGCTGTGTGCTAGGTGTTTTGGCAAAGTAAAATGTTTCTGTCAGATCTCTTTGTTGATGATCATTCTTTTTGTGAAATTTATTATAATAAATGTGTGGTTATTCCTCAGGAGCAACAAGTTAAAAGGAAACCCAAAACAAGTTCACTATAGGCATATAATCATGGTTTATTTAATTAGGAAGCAATGTTTAAAAACATTGCCTTGGGGTAAAGGAATTGATTAAGATTAGAGACTGAAAAATTCACAAGTTTTGATAATGAAAGTGTTTTTTTCCTAATTGTGATTCTAGAGATTATTGATTTCTTTAGCAGTAGAAACTTTTTTTCTGTGCTAGCCTAGGAATTCTCACTTGACATCATTTAGTATTTTAACTTCAAAGGATGTGTTATTTGCTGAAGAGTGGCCACTGGGGCGCAATATGGCTCTTGACATTTTGAACAGTGTTAAATGATGGGACTGAAGTATTTCAAACAGCCATGTTTCAACATTGTTTAAAAATCCAGTGGGAAGAATGGCAGTCCATATAACCCTGCATACTTGGAATTCTTCGGGTATTAATTTGAAATGCAGTTCATAAGTTTATTTCTTACAAAATAAGTTTTTTTTTTTTTTAAGAAAGATGAATAAAGCTAGCAAAATTTTTACAGCTGTGTCTTACGAAATATTTTTTTTTGGTTGCTAGTAAGTATTCTATAAAGGAACTTAAAGGATGCAAACCATAGCCCTGTTTTTTTGTTTTTACTTTATCAGGTTATATGTCTATGTTAAGGACATGGTTATAAGGCATATTGTTATTGAGCTTCTATTATAAACCCAAAAATATAAAACTAGTTTTTGAGAGAGAGGGGCAGATAAGTGGAAACACTTTCTGAAAAGTAAGTAAACATCTTGTTTTTGTTAATTTCCAATTTGTTCCGCAATGAAAGCATGTCCACCCTGCTTTCTTTTCTGTTACTGGTATCTCTTGAACTCAATGTGAGAGTCAATAGTTATACTCTTCAGTAAGGCTCCTCCTGAGAGAACAAAGACTTACTGGATGTCAGTGCATGTTGAAGTGACATCCCTGCAAATTGTGTCCTCTGCAGGGGGTGCCTTGGGTGGTGGCTACAGAGCTTACACTGACAGGCTTGCTTTCTCTGGCACATTTCTCACTGTTTTGTAAACTGTTTTTTGGCTGCTTCTGCCTTCCTACCTTTAGGCTTTTAAAAATATTATAAATACCAAGCCAGTTGCCTTTGATTGTAAAAGATGTCTTAAGGTAGAAGAGTTGGGTCCAAATATTTTGTCAAGTATATTTACTTTAGAACAGGTTGCTCACCTCTTCCTCCAAATAATTAACTATAGGACTGCTTTCCCGAAGCAATTGGAGCACATTTTGACAAAGCGAGCTTCTAATGACAAATTTTCTAACTACAAATTTGCAGAGGAAAAGTTCTCAGATGATGAAGAAGTTTAATCAGGCAAAAAGACATTTTTATTTGCAGAAATAGACCCTTAAGAGGGAGGTAATTATTTATAGGTGATGTGAAAAACTGGTATACCCGAATTCATTTGGTAAACTTCATTTAAAACAGGGAGGTTATTATTGTTATTTTATTGAAAGAAAAAAATGGTACTGAATTGCGTTACTGAATTAATATTAAAGAAATAAGGTTTTATAGTTTAACCTACTTTTATAGGGATGCGTACCGATTTAACCAAAGAAAAGAAATTTAAGATTTGAGTAAAAATCTATTAAAGACACCAATGTGCAGCCTTAAATTACCAACTGTACTTTGCCATGAATATCTAATCTTCTATTTAAAATATCCCATTTTTTTATTTTTTATTTCAGCATATTATGGGGATACAAATATTTAGGTTACATATATTGCCTTTGCCCCACCCGAGTGAGAGCTTCAAGCATTTCCATCCCCTAGATGGTGTGCACCCTTCCTCCCCGCTCCCACCTGCCTGACACCTGATGAGTGTTACTGCTATATGTGCGCATAAGTGTTGATCAGTTAATACCAATTTGATGGTGAGTGGTGCTTGTTTTTCCATCCTTGTGATACTTCACTTAGTAGAATGGGCTCCAGCTCCATCCAGGATAATACAAGAGGTGCTAGATCACCATTGTTTTTTTGGCTGAGTAGAACTCCATGGTATGCATATACCAAATTTTATTAATCCATTCATGTATTGATGGGCACTTGGGTTGTTTCCACATCTTCACAACTGTGAATTGTGCTGCTATAAACATTCTAGTGCAGATACCTTTTTTATAGAATGTCTTTTTTTCCTTTGGGTAGATGCCCAGTAATGGGATTGCTGGATCAAATGGTAGTTCTACTTTAGCTCTTGGAGGTATCTCCATGTTGCTTTTCACAGAGGGTGTACTAGTTTGCAGTCCCACCAGCAGTGTATGAGTGTTCCTATCTCTCCACATCCATGACAGTGTTTATTGTTTGGGGACTTTTTGATAAAGGCCATTCTCACTGGAGTTAAGTGATACCTCATTGTGGTTTTGATTTTCATTTCCCTGATGATTAGAGATGTTGAACATTTTTTCATATGTTTGTTGGCCATGAGTCTGTCTTCTTCTGAGAAGTTTCTATTCATGTCCTTTAATGACCACTTTAGGATTGCTTCCTCTCACCTCTTTATTTGAGGGGCTTTCCACATTGAAAAGAAGATGAAATTTCACTGTTTTAAAACCTCTTGTATGTCATTAGCATAATATAAACCATTTCTATGACAGAATTTTTGGTGGCTACTCTGCTTTTCACTGCACTCTTTATGATCTTGAGGATGCCTGTGGCAGGCAAGGGGTTTTATAATAGAACTAGTCTTGTCTTATAACTTGCCTCCCTGTATTTGTAGACAACTGACTTTTTAATTATACCTTTGCAAAATCTTTTTAAGTGTACCTCAAATCCCTAGTGTCCTGGAGCGAGATGGATCTCTCTGTGCCTTTCCTAAAGAGACATTGAGATGGATCTCTTGCTGGCTTCTTTCTGTGTACATATACATAGTTTCTAGATCAGCGCTTCTCAAACTTCAACCTGCATGTAAATCACGTGGAGTTGTTGAAATGCAGATTCTACATTATGGTTATTCCCAGGTGCAGCAGATGCAGCTGGTTCACAGACCTCATTTGGAGTAATGAGGCTCTATTTCGTTTAACACATTGACTGCCATGAGAGTTGTATTTAACTCACTCCAGTTTTGACCCTGGGGCCGCATGAAGCATATATAAAATCTTACTTGTTGATGTTCTTATTGTTACAATTAATATTGACAATTTAATTCTAAAAATGTGGATTAAAGGAATAGATGTCAATAAATTTCATTTTCTGTTTATGTTTACCTTTAAATTATACTCAAAGTTTTTATTCTATTTTCATAATAAAACACTGTGGCCCCAAGGAAAAGTTCCTGTTTTTTGTGTGTGGCAGTCAATGTATTAAATGTATTGCAGATAAGCTCAGTGGGTATTTGCAGACATTTGGAAAGTCTGCCTAAATTCCTGGATTAAAAAAGGTTGAGGATAAAGTGTCTTTATTCTGAATTTGAATTTAGCCAGTTTATTTAATCACTCTATGTTTACTTTTTCTGATTTGTTCAATAATGACATCTTTAAGTTGATCCTATGGATTTGAGGTGTTGTTTAAATTTCGAGAACGTTGAGAGCCTGTTGAAATTCTAGGAGATGATCTCTGTTGAAATATCTCTTACTGTCATATGTTAACACTATCATCTTCCTTGTAACATTACTGTGGAGACAGATATTGGATTCTGATTTTGACAAATAAATAAACTGATACACAGTTGCCCTGGGTTTATAACTTGAGTAAGTCCTGAGGCCTAAACTGAGTCTCTAGAGTCATTGGCGTTATTGGTTTGTGCTTTTGTTGAGCAATCCAGTGTAAGGAAATTTGGCATGCGTTGTGTGAAGACTTTATAGACTTCAGGCAGGCAGCAAAATATCAGGGTTTAGGCAGCTGAGAGTAGGAAAAATACACATTTATTAATGATATTCAGGCATTGGGTGATGCTGTTTGTTAAAGGTATCTATATAGGGTTAGTAATGCTTGGGCCTATATGATTTTTTTAAATTCAGTTTTATTTCAGAATATTATGGGGGTACAAACATTTTGGTTACATAAATTGCTTTTGTACAGTTTGAGTCAAAGTTATAAATGTGTCCGTCCCCCAAATATAGTGTGTATTATACCTATTAGGTATAAATTTACCCATCCCCTCCTCCCCTCTCCCTCCTGCTTGATTGCTGATGGATGTTGTTTCCATATGTGCACATAATTGTTGATAGAGTAGTTCCAATTTAATGATGAGTACATGTGCTGTTTGTTTTTCCATTCTTGTGATACTTCACTTCTAAGAATGGGCTCCAGCTCTATCCAGGATTATGCAAAAGGTACTAGATCACCATTGTTTTTTATGGCTGAATAGTACTCCACGGTATACATATACCACATTTTATTAATCCACTCATGTATTGATGGGCGCTTGGGTTGTTTCCATATCTTTGCAATTGTGAATTGTGCTGCTATAAACATTCTAGTGCAGATGTCTTTTATATAAAATGACTTTTTTCCTTTAGGTAAATACCCAGTAGTGGGATTGCTGGTTTTTTAACCTGGTTCAAATTTTTTTTTAAACTAGTTCACTTAAACCTTAGCCTGTAGGCACATTAGGGTATTTCCAAATAGGTGAATG
Organism: Indri indri; assembly: GCA_004363605.1. NCBI lineage: Eukaryota > Metazoa > Chordata > Mammalia > Primates > Indriidae > Indri > Indri indri. Next base: position 12,974 of record RJWJ010012463.1, on the reverse strand, counting down.
CCCTATGTATCTGAAATTTTAAATTCCTACTTAATAGAAATCTTTTTAAAGATCTTGTTCTAAAATGAGTTACACTTTTTCCTTTCTTTTTAAAATGCTGCATAGTACTGTGTAGTAGAAGCAGGGTTGTAAATGCACATTGGACCAAGATAAAAGATAAGAGTTTCAGTTTTGGAATTATCATTTTACTAGCTTAGTATCTGAGTTATTTAGCTCTCTTAAACTCAATATTTTAATTGGTCAGCAAGTGAAAATATTAATGATAACTGCCTAACACAGAGTCAGGATCAGATGAAATAGTGTAATGAGTGTTCTCTGGGTTTTAAAAAGCTGCGTGGTTATATACTTAGCTGTAGCGTGTTGGACCAGAGGGCTGAACGACTCAGTTGATCACTGTTCATAGAGTACATTAGTCCCCCTTATCCTTGGGGGATACATTCCAAGACCCCCAGTGGATGCGTGAAGGTGAGGATAGTACCAAACCCTATATATACTATGTTTTTTCCTATACGTACATACCTGTGATAAAGTTTAATTTATAAATTAAGCACAGCAGAAGATTAACGACAATAGCTTACAATAAAATAGAACAATTATAATATACTGGTGTCACTGCTCTTGCCTTTTGGGGCCATTATTAAGTAAAATGAGCGTTATTTGAACACAAGCACTGTGATACTTCCTCAATTGATCTAATAACTGAGACAGCTACTATGTGATTAATGGGTGGGAAGTATAGATAGTGTGGATACCCTGGACAAAGGGATGATTCATGTCCTGGGTGGGATGGGGCAGGACAGGGTGAGATTTTATCTAGCTACTCAGAACAGTGTGCAATTTGGAATTTATGAATTGTTTATTTTTGGATTTTTTTCATTTAATATTTTGGGACTGCAGTTGACCGTAAGCAACTGGAACCATGGATAAGTCGGGGGAGGGGTGCTAGTGTATCTCGCTGTCTTGTTCCCTGAGAACAGAGCTGTGCTCTACTTCCATGTCGTTGCTGACTTTTTCACTTGGAATCTATAGTTGAGCTCCTGCCGTCTGAGCTTCTATTACATGCCCTCCTCCCTCCCCAACACCCTGGTTTTGCTTGTACTTTCTACCCACTCTTGTGGCCAGAAGTCCCCAGTCTCACCACATAAGCAATTCTTACTCTCTTCTATTTCTTTTCTGTTGCTTTTCCTGTTTTTGGTCTTTGTCCATGAAGGCTTATTTTGAATAGACATTCTGGCCAATGCCAGTGCTTCATTCCTTCTGCAGACTAAAGCAACCAATTACAGTGCATCGTGTGTTAATAGGCTTTGGTACTTTGGTTCTGCTTGGCAGAGCATATTGTTACTGGGGACTCATGGTCTCCCTCTTCACTGACGACCCTTTTTCTTTTTGGAGTACGTTCATATTCAGAGCAGCTCCGGCGGCCTGGTGATTAGGAAAGTTGTATGTTAGATGAGCTGACGTTTTCCTGCATTGATGTGTTTGTGTTAATCGGTTCTGTATTGAGAATTTGTAGTAAGTATGTTTAGCACATGTACTGGATGGCAACATCCTATACCTAAAACTGGTGATGCATTTTTGGAAACTAATTCTAAAATATGTCTTCTGAGAGTTCTTCAAGCAACAGGGTGGCAAAGAATAAAGATCACAAGAATTCTGGAATCAGATGCTCTAGTGATCTAATCTTAGGACCGGTAGAGTCAACTCTCTGTATCCCTGGGTTCTGCATCTGTGAATTCAACCAAACACAGACCAGAATTTTTTTTTTTAAAGTTATGTCTGTACTGAACATGCACAGATTTTTTTTTTCTTGTCATTATTTCCTAAATAATACAGTATAACAACTATTTACATAACATTTACATTGTATTAAGTATTATGAGTAATGTAAAGATGATTTAAGATATGGATGTGCGTAGGTTATCTGCAAACACTAGACCATTTTATATAAGGCACTTGAGCATCCTTGGATTTTAATATCCATGGGAGATTCTGGAACCAATCCCGCATAGATACTGAGGGAAGACTCTGCTTGCTAACAGTGTAATTTTGGTTGTGCTGCTAAAACTCTTTTAGCCTGAGCTTTCTCTTCTATAGAATGAGGATAGTAATACCTGCTAATGCCAATAGAGTTGTTGGGGGAAATTAATGAGACAAGTTATATAAAGTACTTGGTACAATATTTCGTGTCTAGGATACTTATTAAGAACTTCTTTTAAGAGTTTTTCAGTAACTGTATTGCCGATAGTTTAAAAATCACTACATCTGAAAGTATTATAGTGCATTTAGGGATTTTTCTTAAAAGCCAATATGTAAAACTTAAACGTATTTCTAATAATATTTAACTTAGTATTTCAGATAGATTTAGAGTAACTGAAAGGTTTCAGTGAACTATAATAATTAAGTAATAATTTTGGAATTTAATTTTCATCCTAAATTTTAAGCTTGGAGAAACGATGTTGAAACTTTACCATTATAAACATACACACACACACCCATGCATGTGTATATGTACACACATGCAAATTTTTCCAGTAAATTGTTTGGAGTGTACAGTTAATTAAAAATACGTATGAAAAATATAATTAGATGTCTTCCATATTCTTTACCATAATTGACCTTCTTTTTTAAAATTAGCTAATACGGTATATAGGAGTATATGCAAAATTATGATTTTTTAGTATCTTGTAAGAATGATTCCACTCTACGATGTATATCTTTGCCAATGAAGTATCTTAAATGATGAAAATAGAGACTTGTTTTCAGTTACATTGGAAAAGATTATGTTGAATTAAGAATTACCCAAATCTCAGGAATACTTTTATATACCCTTTGTTTTGCAGTGAGAAGCACTTAATATAAAAACTTTTGAGGCCGGATGTGGTGGCTCACGCCTGTAATCCTAGCATTCTGGGAGGCTGAGGCAGGTGGATCGTTTGAGCCCAGGAGTTCGAGACCAGCCTGAGCAAGAGCGAGACCCTACCAAAAATAGAAAGAAATTAATTGGACAGCTAAAAATATATAGAAAAAATTAGCCAGGCATGGTGGCACATGCCTGTAGTCCCAGCTACTTGGGAGGTGGAGGCAGGAGGATTGCTTGAGCCCAGGAGTTTGAGGTTGCTGTGAGCTAGGCTGATGCCATGGCACTCTAGCCCGTGCAACTGAGTCAGACTCTGTCTCAAAAAAAAAAAAAAAAAAAAAATGCTTTTGAAACCTTTTCTGGGAAGCTTGTGCTCCCTCTCACTCACACTCTGACTAGCACCTAAAACTTCCATTAATTTTTTTTTTTACAAGTATTTCTGCATTTAAGAATATTGATCTCTCCTATTTAAAACAGATCTTCCACATACTTATTTAACATTTTCCTAGGGATTTACCTATATAAAGAAAATATGTTTTACCTTAAAACACCGACGATTCTCGCCTTCCTCCGTGCCCCTACCCCCTGGAAAAGGAAAAATTTTCCCCCCAAAGTGCAGGTAAACTAAGTATGTTGAAGGTGACCCATTACCATATGGAATAAGTCTTCTCTTTAAAGTCAGAGTGTGGCTCTGATTCCTCCAAGTCCCTTGTGGCTTAAAAAAGGTCGAAATTTTATATAATGGGTTTGAGTTCATTTGTCTAAGAAATATACTTAAAATTGGCCATTTTGGGACAATTAACAATGTATTGAGTAAAACATTGGCCATATTGCCACACATACAGTAAAAAATGAGGCCCATTAACACAACAAACCATATCAAGCAAAGATGATTCACCTCAACCACAATCACCATTCATTTCTTATGTGTTACTATACGCCCAGTTGGAATGTTTACTCTTTTCCTGTTGATAACTAAGTTGTCACAGCAAGTGGCAAGCTCCTAAAAAGAATACTTTTGATTCATATTGGATAATAGCCTGGTTTTCTGCAGTGCACATCTGTTCTTTGGAACATTTTTAGAATATTCAGGTGAAAATTCACCATCATCTTAATAAAAAAATTCTGTTACTGATGAGTTAAAAAAATCAGTCATCCTGTGTTTATATTATTAAAGGAAAACAACAAGAGGGTTTTGCAGGATGACAGTCAACTCCTTGGAATTAATTGCAATTGGTACAAGAAGCCAATAATTCAAGAACTTATTAAACATGATTCCACAGTTGATTTTGAGAACTAAACAAAAAACTAGCAATTGGATTTCTCCAGAGTTTGGAGTTGGATGGGAAGGCGTGGTTATCTATTCTGAGGGAGAAAGTTAAGTATGACATCCTTATAAATGAACTTTGGTGAAATTGAGAGAAGTTGAAGAGTATTTTGCCCCTTTCTTGTTTATGATACAGTGCTTTTTTAAAAATTACATAGAGGAGGGATGATTCTGGGGAAATTTGGATGAACTTTTACTTTGTGGAGAAAACTAGAGACAGTGTAATAGAAAATGGAGAGTTTTGCTTGGTATCTTTGCGAATTGGAACCAGAGCAACAAATAAGCTGCTTGAGGCACATTGTTAGAATAGAAGTTCTCTGAACTCAACCATGTTTGTGGAAATAACTCTGTGGTGTGGTTTTCTTTTTTTTTTAAATCCGTGATGTATTTTGATTGCATGCTGAATTTTTGGTGTGTGTTATAAAATGGTAGCTTGTTTGTGTGCGTGTGTATTTAAAAGGCTATCATCATAGTAAATGCCTGCATGTTCATCTTTGTATATTTAGAAATTGAGTACTGAGAATTAATTCATTAATTTATTTATTGGGGAGAGTTTACTTTTCAAATTGAAGTCCAAAAGAGTTAGTAAATTTAATGTTATTTGGACAATTTATTCATAAACCAAAAACTTATAGATTTAAGGTAGATCGTGGATGATAATTAAAAGTGAACATTATTTTTAATACTAAGCAGAAATCTTCAGTTTAAATTTTTATTTTATATTTCTGTCATTATTTATGAAAATTAATTGAAAAGGAAGTTAAAAGATTCCCTATAAATCATAAGACTTGGTAAGTATATTATTTACTTTAAACTTTTTCTGAAGAAAAACTTAAACCAGAACTTAGCCTGAATGTTTTTTCTTTAAGCATCTTTGGAAGTCTATATAAAAATAAAGTAAATGCTTTGTGTGTAGCTTACCTACTGCATTGGAAGAAAATCTTTTGTGTATGTCTGCAAGCTATTTGTATGTTCCAAAGGTGTTTACCGGAATAGACCAAAATTGGTAAAAATAGGAGTAAGTAACACTGTAGCTATAGTTTTATTGAAAACTGGAATGGTAGTCTCTCTTAAAATCTTGAGTAAATGGAAACTAATAAATTCCTCTTTTGTAATATATTATTAGTTTTTGTTCACTTAAATTATTTGTTTATTAAGGATTTTTGTCCCAGGAATTACATCAGTTGCAGCTAATTCACTGGCACTCCTTACCAACAAATTTCCATTCTGTATCAACATTGGTATTAGAAAAAGGAAGAGATATATGAAAATTAAGAAAGCAATAAAAGTGATGAGATAATTGTTCTTATACACATGTCAACCAAAAAATTTTATATTTGGTAATGTCATTGTAGATTGTTTTGTTGTATAGTCTGAGCACTTACCTCAGAGGCCAGAAATAGCTGTTGTTACTGGAAATGATGGGAAGGAAGGAAAAGTAAGAGTGTGTTTACCATTTTAAGTAGCCTGATTTCTGCAAATTATAGTGTAAAAATATGATAATTCTATTCAAAGTTTAGGAGAAAGATTTGAATTTGGTTTATTTTAAATTCAGGAAATCAGCTCAAATAGGATTGGCCTTTGATTTAAAACTGTTAAGTCATTCTTATCGAGAAATGCGCTCTCTCTCCAGAAAGCATCAGTGTGGGATGGTTTCAGCTCATGTTGTCACCTATTCCTTCCGCAAGCATTTGTAAATGCTTAGCTCTGTTAGGAACCATGGTAGATATGGGGGACACTGATCCAGAAGAAGATGTCGTCCATAATCTCAAAGAGCTTAGGGTCTAGTGGGGAGGCAACCAAGTAAACAGACAGTTACTCTAAAATAGAGACATGCTTATGATTCTAAGTAAGTACATCAGAGGGGCACTTGACCCAGCCTGGGAGGGAATGATGACGCACTTGTGAGAAGCTTATGCCTCAACTGACTTCTGAAGAATAAATAAGAATTAGAATAATAAAGATGAGAAAGAGGAAGGAATATTTGGGGGGAAAATATGCAGGAGGAGAAAGGCTTAGTGTCCAAGAGCAGGGCGTTGAGCTTTCACAGAGGAAGCAGGGAAGGAGGGAAAAGATGAATTGGTGGGAGTGGGATCACCAAGGGCCTTGGGCTCCATGATAAAACTTGGAGAATTGTCTGAAGTAGGATTAAATCCGAAGCAGAGGGATCAGAAAGGTGGCTATTACAGGATTATATTGGTTACATAGAATGATACTGGATGATTTGTATTCCCAGTGGGCATGAAGATTAAAATAAGATAGGAATAGAGATATAAAGGAAATTTGGGTATATTAGAAAAGGAAAGGTGAAGACAAGTTGACTTTACTTGGTAATTAGCTGAATTTGAAGAGTCAAGGGGATGGAGGAGTTAAAGACTACTCTGAGATTTCTGTCTTGGACAAGTAGGTAAAAAAGGAAATTCATAGGTAGATTGGTTTAGGGTACAGGGAGATGGAAGGTCTTGCCTACGTTTGTTAATGAGGAGAGGTGAGATGTCAGAGCATCTTTGCTGACAACACATATGTTGTGTGAATGCTTTGGAGTTTGGCATGCCTACATCGCTACTTTGAACTGTTGCTAAAATTTTGTCATTGCACCTTTATTTTTGCTAGCGTATTATTTATTTTGATAATGAAGACTTTTGGTTAAATGTGACTATCTTAGTACATTTGGGCTGTTATAACAAAATACCATAAACTGAGTGTCTATAAACAACAGAAATTGAATCTCACAGTTCTGGAGGCTGAGAAGTCCAAGATCAAGGTGCTGGCAGATTCCATATCTGGTAAGGGATCACCCCTTGGTTCATAGGTGGCCATCTGTTTGCCGTGTCCTCACATGGCAGTAAGGGAAAGGGAATTCTTTGGAGCCTCTTTCTAAGGGCATTAATTGCATTCATGGGGGCTCCATCTGATGACCTACTCACCCTCCCGAAGACCCCACCTCAAATACTATCACCTTGGGTGTTAGTATTTAACATATGAATTTTGGGGTTTGGGGGACACAGACATGCAGTCTACAAAAGTGACATGAGCCCAATTCAGGTAAAGTGGAGCCCTTTGCTTTTGTGAATGAAAGAATTCTAACAAGGTCATGAGGAATTTCTTTCTTTCTTTATCTCTTGGTCTGGCTGTCTTGATCTTTTTGGCCAGTGGTGACGTAGAGCTTTTTCCCTAGTTTTCTAGAAATGCTCCAGGGAGGATTTAATTATCTTGACTTAGGTCATAAGCTTATCCACGAAACACGGTTGGCTGGCAGAAGAATGGTGGGGGTACTTCGTCTAGTCCTAGGCCATGTGCCTGCACCTACAGTCTGGCATTTGAGTGGAAACGAGGCAGGTTTGTCTGTCTCACACCATGTGGAATAGGTTCACCACAGGAAACGGGGCCTCAGTTAGAAGGAAGGGAAGGGTATTCTTGGAAGAGGAGAAGATCACAGATGTCCATGCAACCTATGAAGTCCACTTTTATTCTGTTCTCATTACCCAACAGTTCAAGCGGTTCTTTTGGCGCCAACTCCACCATAAATGCAGTCTTTGAAGTCACACAGCCTTAGTTATGAGGTGGTCACCCATATGAGGTAAAATATTCATATAGATGTGTGTGTGTGTCTATATATTTTGGATCTAAATCACCCCTGTCTAAATCAGGGGTGGTCACTTTGTGGGCCAAACCCGCCGTGCAGTCCCTTTTTTTAAACTAGCCACACCCTTCCATTTATGTATTGTCTGTGTCTGCTTTCTCTCTACAGTGGCAGAGTTGAGTAGTTGCGACAGAGACCTTGGGGCTTGCAAAGCCTAAAATATTTACTATCTGGCCCTTAACCGAAAAAGTTTGCCAACCCCTGATCTAAATGGAAACACATAATTTTACAGCTCTTCTGGCACACTTACTGATCCCTGAGAGCACATCTGGACACTCTCAGGGGTTCTCCAGCTATAGCTGAGAAACGCAGGTCTACGATATAATTGTTAGGAGTTAAAGCTCAAGGTCAGACTTATAGATGTAAAATTTTACTGACTTCCCTTCTCTCAGACCACACCACAGTGAGCACTATTCGTGCTTTCTGTAGAATTTGGCAAACATGCTGGCCGGGAGACTAGCATAGCAGTAAGTGACTAGATGGCACTGTGATCGTTACAGGTTTTTTCGCAGCTAATCCTTCGACCGTGAATGTGTCGGTGAGCAGTGGTTTTCATGCAACTGTGAGTCTTTGTGTGCTGGTCCCATCAGCCCCTATCATGTGGTCCTGGCAGTCGTGTTTGGCTTGCAGGAAGCGCCTGCTGTTTCATCTCAGAGAGGCTGCCTCTAGGATGCTTGTGTTGCTGTTTGTTAACCTGGCCCCCCCTGCCTTTGTAGCCATAAGCCTGTGTTTCCAAGCAGTTGTTGCCCAGCTGTCTGCTGCTTTGTTACATTGTTTCAGGCTGTGCTTCAGTGTGCTCTCCAAGTGTTTTAACTTGACCTCCCCCTGGGTATCTGCTTTGCCTTAGCTCAGCTCTAAGCAGCTGTTTGGTATTCTTCTGGTATCCATTTTCTCCTGTGGTCTACCCACTGGTCCTGATTTTCTGTGATTGAGGTTTTGACACTTGCAAAGTGACTTTGCATCATTGCTGGGTTGTTGACAGCCTCCTCTTGATGCTTTTTTGTTCTTCGGGGCTACTCAGGAAGCACCCTGGATAAAATGTCAATAATTTACTGCCGTGATAGGAGTTTTTTTCCTTCTTGGCAAGGAAAAAGGCCGTTTGTTTTTGCCTTGATCAGGATTGCCATCTTTTGCAGTCTTTGAGACTCCCCATTTGTCATACGGTTGCGGTTTGAATGGGGTTGTCCTCAGGTAGAAAAGTCAGTGTCAGTACCAGGATTGCTTCCTGCAGGGTTATATCTGATTCTCACCTTTTTCAGGAATGTCATTAACGGAATGTGGCTAGGAATGTCAGTTTTACAAAACAGCAGCAACTGGCTTTTCCAAATTTGTAGATCAAATGTTGGTGTGCAAATTTAAAATAATATGTAGATTAATCCTTACTGAGTGGAAAATGCTGCTTTGAATATGATTTTCGGCAGTGAATTTGGAAGATAACTAATTTTGTGTGCATATGAAGTGAAATTGTTAAGACCTGACAAGTAAATGGAATACATTTTAGCCAACAGCTATCTGTACTTAAAACCAAACACCCTGTAATTTGATTTTCAATAACAGCCTATTAGAAATTCTTAATTCATAAACCAGATAGTAAACAATTTCTGTAAAAGCAGACATTTAAGTAGAGAAGTTTTGACCTGGAGCTAGTGAATTTAATTTTAAAAAAATTAAGCTAGGGGAGACATTAATTCCAGTATATATTATAATACTTGTTTAAAGGGTATCATAACATTCTGAGTTTGGGGAAAGTTCAGTTCTGATGTTAAATTGGATAGGTAATATTCATGCATTTATATGTAATTCTGTACTTGCAACAAGCCAAAGAAGAAACAATCAATTTACAAATAACTCAGAGGCAGTAGATTGGGTGGTAATGGCGCTAGGCCTGAATTCCCTAGTTTTTTTTTTTTTTTTTTTTCCAGCATGCAATTGGTGAATTGCTGATGTTGTTGGGAGCCAAAGATATGGTGATGTGTGAATGTGTCCAGGCAGCACTTACGTTATATAAGGCTTGGAGGTATTTTGATATCAGTAAAATGCTTTATGGGAGTAATAGGAAAATGTGTACTGTTGAAATCATGTCCATAAAATCAGTGTTTATCTTGAAATTTTTTTCCCAACTCACATTTGAGGTTTATAGGTTTTGCTTAGTGCTTTTGGTGCTATATGACCAATCGAGACTCAGTTACCCTCTGGCAGGGGTTCACGTGTGAACCCAGACATCATGTTGGCTGTGCTGTAATCACAGTCATCATTTTGAGCTGTTGTCAAGAAAAATATGGCTTCCAACAAGGATGACCTGTTTTCTCCTACAAAGATTCAAGTCACATTACAATCTCCCTTTTAGTTGCTTCTCTTTAAATCTGGCTGTCATGATTTATCTCTTTTGCTTCATCCAGAGTGATTGCTGTAAACAGGCAGACGCTTAGGAGGTTGTTTCTGTTGAGGGGGCTGCTTTCCCCTCTAATTATCCCCTTCCATCTGAGGTACTTCCATCTGAGGTCATTTCCAGTTTACCTGTTGTATACCTATGTCAAGATCTGAATGATTGTGATAATTATGAACATGATAAGTGAATAATACATTAAAAGATAAATATGTAAAAGTTGTATATTTCAATTCTCTAGGGAATAAGACATTGAGAAAATAGGCTAACATTTCTCATTGAAGGGAAATCTTTCACTTTTTGGCAGTATTCTGGGGGTAGTTTATAGTGACTTGACTGAAGCTGGGTTTGCACATCTGTGGAGGACAGTAATTTCTGATCTCGGAGAGTTCTTCTGAGCATGGAATCCAGTTTAGCTTCATATATTTTTATTTCTCATCTAATCTGTCAGGTATTATGTTTGTGGAATGTCATGCAAATAATGAATCATACATATTGTCTCTGGTCTCAAGGATCTCACAAACCTGCTAGACAGATAACATGTATTTTGGTTTCCTACATGAATAAACACTACTGGGGTATGAGAGTGTACTGTGGAGGCCTGAAAGAAGGATTATCTTTGGAGGGATTAGAAAAGGATTCATGGCGGAATTACCAGGTTGTTGGAATGGTGGAAACCTCAAAACTGTGACTCCAGAGTTTTTCTTGTGTCCTCAGAATTATGTGTGTGGAGAATGACATTGTACTAGCTAAGTATGGAGAATTTTTAGAGAATGGTAGAGCTTTATAGAAATTCAAATAGTATAAAAATGTCCATAGAAATATTTAGGCACAAAGTAGATTATTCTGTCTTTTTAATAATTATATGCAAAATATCATACCAAGTTCTTTACATATTTTATTACGTAGTAATATTTTGTTGCAACTGATTCTCTAACCCAGTAAGGCAGTTGTTATTATTCCTCTTTTATGACTAAGGAAACAGCCTCCTTGAGGTTAAGTAACTTGCCGAAGGTCATCGGGCCATTAAATGATGAATCAGTTTTGAATGCAGACATGTCTGTCTCTGGAGCTCAGACTTGTGGCTCTACTCCATAAAAGCATTGGGATAGAAGAGAACTTAGGAGGTCTGTGTTTGAATTCTGTTTTTTCCTTCACTAAGCAACTGTGTGAGCTTGAGCTTCAAGCAAGTATTTGCTTAGTGTTACCCATGTCATTGCAGGATACACAGAGATGAATCTGAGTGAATTTTACTTTCAAAACACCTTTTTTGTATAATGGATCCCTTTGGGCCTCTGATGAAATCTATGGACTTCTTATAGAATAATACCTTAAATACATAAAATAAAGCACACAGTAACCAGTATGTTGAAATATATCTATGAAAATACTAAAAGCCCAATTCATTGTATAAATATATATGCACATGTATATATTATCTCCTACTTTATTAATCAATTTAATAACAAAACCAAGTGGTAGGCCCATTAACTGCCATAGTATCAAAGCAGTCATGAGCAAAAATTATTTTTTGGAGAAATTTGCAACAACTGTATTGTGATAGAAAGTATCTGTGATTCCTGCCGATGACAAAGTCACTGCTGTAATTTGTTGCCTTCATTCATCATTAAAGACAATGCTGAGCTTTGTTAGAGACTAGTGAAAGGGAAGATGTACCTTTTTGTTCCATTCAAGTTCATGAATTCCTTGAATTCTCCCTGCACAACCGAGGATGGAAACCTCTGGTAGGACAAGAAGAAGTTTGTTAAGATGTTGTGAAGAAACAAAGCAGAGAATTAGGAGTTAGGAATATAGAGGTAGAAGATTTCTTGGGCTTTTCCTTCTGTAAACTTGAAGAGTTTGGCTAAAGTCAGCAGTTTGAAGTCTAAGAAGGGTGTGGGAAGGTCAGAAGCCACCACCAACTTCTGTTAAACCCCAGAGCTTACAATTATTCAATACAGGATCACTTAGTCTAACAAAATATTGGGATTTTGTTTGTTTTGGGTTTGGGTAAATAATTATGTAAATTCAGGGGTCTTAGCACTGGGTAGTTTGTACAGGTCTGAAAATCTAATTGTTAGCCTGCACTCGTGATTAATAAAATGGGGAAATACCTTGTTGGCTGGGGATGGGGGGGGAGCTTAGGCCAAGAAACTCTTCGAAAACCAGGCCTTGGGTTGGATGGGGGAGTGAATATACTTAAAGGCGTCTGTGGAGAAAGTGTTAAAACCCACTGATTTGGATAATCTCTAATGCCCTTTTAACTCTGATTCTTTTACCTAAATTTCCTTAATTATAGCATATTGAAATAAGTCTGGTTTTCCATGGATTCTGATGAGAGAAATGAAAACAGATGGAAAACCTGAAAAGCAACTCTTGATTGACAGTAAATGTGGAGAATCCTTCAGAAAGGAAATGAAATGTTGTCTCCAGCAGATGGAAGTGTGTAAATTTTTCCTCCACTTTACAGCTAGAGTCACTGTGAGTGGTAGTTAGTGTTTTAGAATCAGAAGAATAGAAATAAAAATTGTATGATTATCATCACATGTAGGAGTGAAAGGCAGGGTTCACATTTTTGCTAACAGCTCCTGCCCGGAAGAAAGCCTCCACTCAGAGAAGTGAGTCCTGCTCCTCCTTCCTTCTCCATCACTCTTTTTCCTCGGGGAGTGTGCTCTGTCTTTGTCTTCTTCCCTTTTCCCTTCTCCCTCCCTGTCTTTTCCTGTCCTCTCCCTCCTTCCTCTGCCCCTCATCTCTCCCCCCC